>LZPO01108462.1:0-12657 GCA_001675575.1 Neotoma lepida | reverse complement strand
AGAGAGAGAGAGAGAGAGAAGGAGAGGGGAGAGAGAAAGAGAGAGAGAACACAAAGTCAAAAGCTAAAGAAGCTATAATAAAAAATTTAAAAATGTTGGGCTTCCTAGTCTTTGAAAAGTGCTTCTCCTAACAACAGTGAACACTTATTGGGTCAATTCCCATGCTAAGAGTTGTAGACATACGGACCTGCCCAATGCTAACTGCAGTCCTACAGTGAGTGATACTAGTATCTTCTAAATGAGGGATCAGAAATTGGAGGTCTTAGATGATGCTTAATGTTTCACATTAGGACTTGACTGGACGTTTTTAGCTCANCGGGAAGTTCAGCCTACGATTATCTGCTTACCTACAGTTAACT
This sequence comes from Neotoma lepida, assembly GCA_001675575.1. NCBI lineage: Eukaryota > Metazoa > Chordata > Mammalia > Rodentia > Cricetidae > Neotoma > Neotoma lepida. Next base: position 12,298 of record LZPO01108462.1, on the reverse strand, counting down.
ACACTGTTTGAAACATCAGTGAAGTGTCACTTTAAATAATAAAAAGAAAGAAAGCTAAAGGTGCTTTCCATAAGAACATATCTTTTTTAAAATATAGGATTTTTTAACTAGTGCAAACTAATTAAAATACGGGGCTCCATTGCAAAAGATACCCTTATTTACTGTTTGTGAGAATGTAAGCTAATACCATCACAATGGAAGTTCCTCAAAAAAGTAAAAATACAGCTATTACACAATCTGGTGGTATTTGTCCTGGTTACACATACACAAAAGATTCTGAGTCAGCATACCAAAAAGATGCCTGAACACTGATGCATATATGGCAATATGCAATAACCAGGTTACAGAGCCAGCATAGATGTCTATCCATGGATAAATGAAGGAAATATATTTATACAAAGATTATTCAGCTGTAGAAAGTATACGCTTTTTGCTCTGTTTATCTCCCACNATGTTTCCCAAATTCCTCCCTTATAATTTCTTTGGAGCAGGCATCCACAATGCCACAAATGACCTCCTATTAAAAAGGAAAGAATATATGACCCAGAAATGTTTTTATATTCATTAATTATGGCATCTCATTGATTTAATCTCTATTGTCAAAGTGGTAAAGACAGCAGTGCAATTGTTTTCCTTGAACTGTGGTTCGTGATCTAGTTTCAATCTTTAGTTCCACTTAAAGAATAAAGATGTCATTTGATTGTTTATAGTTAACATTAGAAAGCATAATTCCAGAAGGAAATGCCTCTGTTGAATATGTGGTCTCCTGCAAGGCAACACGAGTCTAAATATTTGTTTTTTATTAGTAACTATTGGTTTGCAAACATATATGTTGAATTGGCTCCATTCATTCCTGACACGAGTATAAAAGAAGCTGTTTAAGGGAAGCAAGAATCCATAACACAGGTCATCGCCAAATGGATCAACCACAGGTCATGGTCACACAAAGACTTACAGCTTTGTTTTGCTTCTCTTCAGATTTATTTTGCTCTTTGGGGTAAACCCCACATATTTAATTAGAGTTCTGTAAGATTTTCATCAACTTCTTTCCTATTTAATTCTCTAAATGATTCCTTTTCTCTCATATTTGGCCACCAAATGTTTCCTTTATTGAATGACTACATTTCTGAGACTCTTCCAGGGTATATCCACATGTGAAAATCTACCTGTCTCCTACTTCTCGTATTGTCATTTACAAGAAACACAATATATCCCTTTCCTTGACTCCTTCTCTAACCTCAAGACAGGAAGCAAATACCTGCCAGTTTCACATAACAAAAATGAGTCCTCCCTGATGACAAGTCCTTGGGCCACTGTTTTTATAGTTTGAACAAACTCTAATCACAAAAGAACATAAGGTACACACACACACACACACACACACACACACACACACACACACACACACTATGAAGTGCGTGCACTTTATAGTATAAAAGTACCAGGTGAAAACAACTACCTTGGAGAAGCATTGCCTTTATAATGAGATCATGCTCTTACCCCATTTAAAACAGCATACTTCTTCTAATATAAAAATGGCAAAGAAAAAAGTTTCTTTTTAAAATTTGGCCATCCTCAAAATTTTTTTACAGAAACGCTTAACTGTTAATTGATTTTTAAAATTAGGGGAGAAATTGCCCTAGTCTTTGATATTCAGAAGTCAAGTCTTAACAAAATAAAACAAAGCTATGAAAGACTACCTCTTCTTCGCAGCCCTGTTTTGTGTGCTCATGTTGTTTCCTTATTGTACCCAATGTCATTTCATCTGGACATTTCCTTCAAAATTTAAACTACAGAAGTAGAACAATCAGAATATTTCTGTTTGCTTTGACCTACATGACACCCCAAGAGTACCAGGTATAGATAGATAGGCATCTAATAAATACAGCCCAAAGCTGCTACAAGCAAGTCTTGTTGTTATTTTAAAAAATCCTCCAGAAAAATCACTTGTTGTTATGAACTCATCTATTTTAATCATTATATTAAAATCAGAGTGAAGTTACTAACCAAATGGCAGTAATTTTTAAAATGCTATACTAGAGTTTGATTTTGTCTTTATTAATAAAAGCTTGTGTGTTCCCAAGAATTTTGGCTAACATTCTTCATCTTTTTACCAAAAACCTTGAGATGACACCTCTGAAGAGCTTAAGTAGTTCAAAGCTCATTGAATTTTCAGTTTGGTTGGATGGCCAACATGCTGAATTCTACATGTAGTCCTATCATGAAGCAGTTAGTGATCTAGGTTGAGTTTCCTCCNCATCTTGGATCTTAATCTTACTATTACTGTACCTAGGAGACAAAGTATGAATGAGGAGGTTATGAACATCAAGAGAACCTAGAACTCTGCTCCCAGGGGGCCCACTGGAGAGTGAATATTAACACCATAATCCTGGATTTATACCTAGAAATAATTCCTTACAAGGAACAAGAGAAACAAAGGAAGCAAAGAGGACGAGATGAGGGAGGACGAACAGCTTCAGATTCTCCAAGATTATTTAAATAAACAGTTGAAATCTGGATTTATAGTATCAAGACTTCCCAATCCCGATGCTACAGCCTCCTGGAACAGCTGTAACCATCTTCTCATTGGTTTTAGCATTGTTTTGAACAGTTAGCTAAGTGAGCTAAAATTTCAGTCCTACTGTAAGAGTTTAGGCATGTAGGATTTTTTGCACACTGAAATAAAGGGTGCTGGAACTTTAAATGCCGTGGAATGGCTGTGATTAGACAACTCCTGTAAAAGCAGAGCAGTGTTACAGTTCTGAATGCAGTCCCTGGTGACATGTTACTTGACTCATCCAAAATCATGCCCTTCCCACTCCAGTTAAAATGTTATCTCCCATCAAAATATGACATCCAAAAAACAACATGCCAGTAACTGTAGGCCTTAGGGAACTGCAATGAATATCATTCAAATTAATTCTGACTGACATTTTGGTAAATCACCTCTGGAAGTCAGAATGGGAACATTTCTAAAGCACTCAAGCAGTGCCAAAATANTAAAGAAAAAAACCACATTCAGCACTCCGTAGGTGAAGTGCCAGGTGAGTCAGAAGCCAGAAAAACATCAGCCATTACTAACTAAACTGGAACATGAGTGATGGGTCCTCATCAACAGCTATGTGTTGATTTATCGACTCCTGTCAACTCCTGTGGTATAGCAAATGAGACATAATGTGAAAATAGAAACACTTGCTTATATACATATCTTTAGAAAAGCAGTTCAATAGTTAAAAGCAAAGCCTTAAAATCACCAAGAACCAGTTCACATGTGGGCTCTGCAGTTTACCAATTGTTGGACTTTAAGAAAGTTAAATTTGTAAAGCTTTTTTCTCCTTGTCTTGTGGCAGAAGATGGAAACACATATTTTATAGGCTGTCAGGACTCCATGAAAAGATGCATGTGACAGGCCCAGCAGTGCCAAAGCATAAATTAGCCAATGAATGAACATTGGCTATTGCTTCTATCCCACGTACATATATTCTCCTCAATGTACGATGGGATTCCAATCTGATAAACNCATAGTATATTGAAAATATGCTAAGCATAAATGCACTTAATGCACCTAAACTACCAAACGCCACAGCTTAGCAATGTGGACCATTAAAGTTCTCATTGTCTACCCTTGGTCATGCGAGACTGGATCTGCTGCTTGCTACCAGTTCCCAGCATCATGGGAAAATGTGATGCTTGAATACCACTGGTCAGGGAAAAGGTAAAAATGAAAGGCTTCTCCTGCATATGAGTCACTTCTCCATACCTTTAATAAGTTGAAAAATCACTACATTGGACATAGTAGATCAGAAATGGCCTGCATATGTTTTTAAGTTAAATTCACTAAAAACTGAACTAATTACCTAGAATTGCACTTATGATTCTGTTTAGAGACAACAATCCTTTCCCAGTGAGAAACTAGTACTCATTGAGTTGACCTNGGGCTCTACTCGTCACTGTGATGGCCTGTACATGGTTCTCCATGTTAGCTCATTTCATTCTACTGCTATGAGGCAACTAAAGTTTGAAGGTTTATAACTGTTTGCCAATGGTTACGCAGCTGATAGATTTAGACCCAGGGTTTGTCCCTATATCTATCCCTGAAGCCAGTAAGCTTAAACTGAACTTTAATTGGGGGGTCGAAACTGTTAGGTGAGATCACACCACTCACATTCAACACTCCTTACTTACTGTCTTCACACACTGCTCTAGTTCAGATGGGCCTTCACACAGCATCACTAACTGATAGATACTGACCTAACTAGGCTCTCCCACAGGATCCCCTAGCACAATCCATCCCCATTTCCAGTGACCAAAATAGTCCTCCTGAGGTTCAGTTTCTAGTGTGGTACCCATTCAACTCTTCAGTGATTATCACCACTGAGCAAATTCAATTCACACACATACACTGTCCTTCAATGTTCTCAACGACAGGTGCCAATCTTTCCTTTCATTCGTACTTCCCCATTAAGTGTTACATTTTGGACACTTCAGTTCACCTGGATTGCCCAGGATTTCCTGGCTGATACTCAGCTGCCTTAGATAACCTGTACATGTTCTGTTTTNGGACCTTCAGCATTAATCTAAACCATACCTGTGTTCTGGATTGCTAGCTCAAATGCCACTTCACTGATCAAGCCATTTCTGATATTTTTTATCACACTTTGTGGTCATTGCCTCCTCTCCATATCCATAGCTCTTTATATTCTCCTCCATTTTGGTATTTTCAGTTTTGGATGTATACTGTCTTGGGCTTGCAGTTTCCAGGATGTAAAAATTGAATCTGTTTATTAAGCATCCCAATAAGCTGAAATTATAAGAATAGCTGTAACTAACGATTATGTATAATTTCCCCAGATGCTGTTCTCAGATAGTTCACATATTCTAACTGAACCCAAAGGATAAACCTATGAGGTAGGTGTGGTAAACAACCTTCAAGGTAACCTGCAGCTCTCTGCAGTTCCTAGTATTCACATCTACCTGTTAGCACCAACTCTTGGATTTGTAGTTAACAGACTGACTTGCTGCTAATAAACACACTATGACCCAATCAACAGGATGTCACTCCTCAAGCTTGGTTACAGAAACCATGGCCTCCATCATGTGCCCCCTCTTTCCGTGTTTGATCGAGGGAAGCCATCTGACACGTCATGAGTTATGTTACAGAAGAGTCCACATGACCATAGACTGGGGGATACATCTGGCCAGCAACTAAGCAGACCCTGAAGGGATGGGTCTGATAGTTTATCAAGAATTTAATGTGTACTGACCCCCTCAATGCAGCTTTGTGATAGACCTGGACTTGGGGGCTCCTTATGTCTGTGACTTAAAGTTGCTGCATGGTAATTTACTAGGTGGCAACATATAGTATAAGTTAATATTTCATTCATTTTGTTCACACAGTATCGAGGCTTATTTACTTAGTAAATAGCAGGAACAAGGATTAAAACAGCATAGTATGACTCCAACCTACACTCTTAACCACAAAGCTACACTGCTTCATAAATTAAAATGAAAGCATTTTCCTTAAATTAGATTATGGACTCCAATATAGGCAAGTGATTAGGAGCTGACTGCAAAAGGCTTTGTAGTATCTTAATTTACAATATTACTAATGGGTCTCTGTCGATTTTTCCAATCTTATGTTAACTATTCTTATTCAACATCTGCTCACCTCTTTCTATAAGATAATAGTCTTTCTGTGTGTTTTTTGAGACATATATAAACCTTCTCTTGGGATTATCTTTACCTCACTGTATATTTTGAGCTTAAAACATAGTTGGTACTAAGTATGGTGAAGCTAGAAATGGCTTTGGAATTTGGCTAGTCTGGACTGGAAACTTACTTTTGACAAGCTCTGCCTGTGTGATATAGATTAGATGAATGAGAAGAATCTCTCTAAGCCAAGGCTAGCCACTGTGCCAGGACAGGTACTATAGTGCTGTCCTCACCTAAGTCTATGGTTTTGTTTCTGAAATGTATGGCACATAGCTTGGACCTTTAACTGGCCATTTTCTCTCTAAGGTCCTGCTCAAATCTCATGTTTTTAACACACTCTTCCTTGGCCACAACAGTTTAAAATTGCTGATCCCTTCTCCAATCCCCTCCCCATCATTTATCTACCCTACTCATATGGACACACAATGATTACAAGGTCTGCTATAAGTCAGAAAGGTATCTTAGTATCTTTACAATACTTGATCAAGCTATTTAGTCAAAAAATCTTAATTGAACACCATGTGCAGAACTTGTAGAAGAAATCCCCAGTAATGAGGAAGTCCTTAATAGAGTAATCTGAAGAAAGACAGTAGCCAGGAAATATCTATTAGAATAATAAACATTTTATATTTTACCATTTCACCATAAAGAGTTTTTAAAAAGAAAACAGACTCATGTAACGTATTTGAAGACAACTGACCTGAGATGATTGACAAAACCAAGTCAAAATGTGAAAGGATGACTTCTTGAATGTGGTACAAGTTCCCAATGAGTGTGGCAGTGGCATTACTGCAACTGCACTCATTTCTGCACTGTGGGAAGGAGGGCTGCAACTGCATTTCCATAAGTCATTAGTTTTTGAGAGACACTCCAACACACAAGCTCACTTCTCTATGCCAGCTACAGGCCAGAAGTACATAATCTAAGTTGTTGCCTGCCTTTTACCTCTGAGTATTTCCACCAAAAAGTGACCAGTTGGTGCTGTAATCAGTTGCAGTTGTTGGCTGCACCTTGCAAATCCTACTAATAGTAGAATTCCCTAAAGTACTTCCTACAAGGTTCCACTCTCACCATTCTCAAGATGTTCAAAAAAGTAGAATCCCATAATTCCGCAAAGATGGATACATAGATGTTGTTTGAATCTTAGGTGATATTTTAATAAAAAACCCAGGGCCAGATATTGGGGTGAAAGGTGAAAAGATCAGAGAAGCAGAGCAAGCCACAGCCAACCTCACTTTGCCAACTCCTCAACTGATATTGTTTCTGTAAGCTGAAAGCCTCTGAGTTCTCACCGGAAAGGATCTCAGCTGAACTGCTTTAGTTCCTGTTTCCTCATGCCTTATATACCTTTCTCCACCCTGCCATCACTTCCTGGGATTAAAGGTGTGTGTGCTTCCCAGTACTGGGATTAAAAGTGTGTACCACCACTGCCTGGCTCTGTTTCCAATGAGGCCTTGAACTCACAGAGATTCAGAGGGATCTCTGCCTCCTGAGTGATAAGATTAAGGGTGTGTGCTACCACTGTCTGGTCTCTATGTATAATCTCGTAGCTGGTTCTGTCCTCCAATCCCCAGGCAAGTTCATTAGGGTACACAATATATCACCACACATAACTTCTCACCAAACATGTCTTGACTAAACTCAGAGTGACATTCCAGGCTANGATTTCACGAACTGGCAGTAACGGTGGTGTCATTCCCCAAGAGGATGTTTCTTGATTCTTTTTCCCTAGGAGAAGAGATAGATTTCCACTATTAAAGTTCTAAGTACACTTCTAGTGTGTGTGAGCTACATTACTCTTTCTATTGCTGACAAGTTCGTCACTTGTAATTTCAACGATTCTCCAAATTCTTTAGGAATAATTGCAAATCAGAATTTAAATTCATGTGGTATGTGATATGGCTAGGAATAATTGTAAAGAAGAATTTAAGTTTATGTAGTATGTGATATGGATTACAATGAAAATACTATCTACCTCTAAGAACAACAGCCTGTGTCTCAGTCACAGAAATAGGCTGCTTGGCTTCTAATTCTGTTTCTTCCACATACTCACCCACTTTTTTCTTCTCATTAAATGGAAATCAGATCGGGTAGTGCAGTCAAATAGAATAAATGAGTTAATATACAAAAAGTGTTTAAAGTAGTGTCCAACACTACAGTGACAACCCCATACAAGATTCCTATGCTTATATCAGCTTATATCAAAGTATTGCTGTCAATCACAACAAGAAGAGATCAGAATTCTGTACCCCCAGATCCTCAACTGTCACCGACTGTCACCAATCCCTGGTGGTAGGTTACATATATAGCACTAGCAGAGTCCCATGCCAAATGTTCACTTCATGACTACCCTTCAATGCTCATCCCATTGGCCTTCTTTTCTAACTTTACCATATACGTCATTGACAATGCCTTTTGCACAGTCTTCATAAATTTTTTTCTCTAATGATTTGACATGGCTTTAATGTATACATAGCTAAAACTTTAAAGTAATGATACATGCTTAACATGTGTTTTTCTTATGTTTTATCCCAGACACTATGCTAAAAGTCAATGTGCATCAAACACCCTGAGGAAACAAGTTGTAGTGTGTCACAAATTTTTAAAAGAGGTAAGTACAAAAATAATAAATGCAGGTAAAGATGTGATGAAAGGGGAACTCTCCTATCCTGCTAGTAGGGATGGAAATTAGTACAGCCAACATAGAAAACAGTATGGAAGGTCCTCAAAAACTAAAAATAGAGCATCCATATGACCCCGCAACCCTAATTCTAGCTGAGCTGTATATCTAAAGCAAATCAAATCCCAATGTAAAAGAGACACCTGTACTCCAATGCTTATTATAGCACTATTTGTAGTAGTCAAGAATTGGAATCAACATGAATGGATGACAATGTAATATATACAAATGTAGCAGGGGTCCTGTGTTGTTGTTCCCTTTATGGGGGAGGGGGCCAAGTAGGTGCGGAAGTCAAGACACACAGACTCCGGGAGAATGTCGAAACAACAAGCTCAGTTTACGCTGGAAGAGGCAAGCCTTATATACCCTCCACCCCACCCTGGGGGAAGGTCTGATGAATATGCATCTGCTGGTGTGACATGGCTGCCTCTCATTGGTCCAGGTCGTCTCCAGCTCATGTTTCAGCTGCTGTTGCTAAGGCCCCTAGGCAGACCCAGGCTGGTTCTCAGAATGTATCTTTTTTACTTGTTTGGGCTGCCTGGCCCTCAAGCCTCTCGGGGATGAGTCATCCCACATACATACATATGTATATACATACATACATGCATATATGCTGTCAGTATATGTGTCTGTGTGTGTGATATAATGCAGTGCTATGTATATACACAAATATAAGGGAATTCTACTAATCTCTAAAATGGATGAATTCTGTAATTTATGGAAAATTGGATGGAACTGGAAGACATTGTGCTAAGTGAAATAAATCAGGAACAGAAAAACAAATACCAAACATTCTTCCTGATATGAGGAGACTGAAAAGTTGATCTCATGTAAGTAGAGCAGAATGGTGGAGTAGTGGCTACCTGACTGCAGGAATGGTGTAGGAGCAGGGAAATAAAGAGCGGCTAACCCATGCAGGGGTGCAAGAAATAAAGAGTAGCTAACCCATGCAGTGGTGCAGGAAATAAAGAGTGGCTAACCCATGCAGGGGTGCAGGAAATAAACAGTGGCTAACCCATGCAGTGGTACAGGAAATAAAGAGTGGTTAACCCATGCAGGAGTGCAGGGAAATAAAGAGTGGCTAACCCATGAAGGAGTTCAGGAAATAAAGAGTGGTTAACCCATGCAGGGGTACAGGAAATAAAGAGTGGTTAACCCATTCAGGGGTGCAGGGAAATAAAGAGTGGCTAACCCATGCAGGAGTGCAGGGAAATAAAGAGTGGCTAACCCATGCAGGGGTGCAGGAAAATAGAGTGGTTAATCCATGCAGGGGTGTAGTTGGACAGGAGGAGTGATTTATAATGTCGTAGAGCAAAGGAAAAATATTTATTGTTCATGTCTAATAAATGATATTTTAAAATAATCAATAGAGAAGATTTTAACATTGTATACATATATTGATATGTGACTCTATTCCTTTACGTATGTACAACTGTTTTGTGCTAATTTGAGAAGCATTTCCAATTAAAATTTAGCATTTCAGCTGAGATGTACTATGAGACACATAATTTTTCTTTTTGGCTTTAAAGAAATACAGGTAGTTTAGGCTGACCTTGAGGTCGCCATGAAACTCAAACTAGCCTTGAGCTTGTGGCAATCCTCCTGTCTCAGTCTCCTGAACACTAGGATTACAAATATGAGCTCAAGACACTTGGTATTTTGAAAGCTTAGTATATAAATAGAATGAAAAATAATCTAATTAGCAATTTTGTATAGTTGATTAAACATTGAAATCATAGCATTTTGGACATACTAGGTTAAATAAAATGTCACTGAAGTTGTAAAAAGGAAACAAAAATACCAAGGAAATAAAAACGTTACAGCCATCCAGGAGAAGTACNTATAAAGCCAAGCCCAGGAGTAATGAATGTCTCGCTCAAGGGCACAGAGCTGATAATAGATAATGCTGGTTACATCCAGAAAGTCAGTCTCAAGTAGCCTTGCTCTTGGTCATCACATGAACACTCAGTCAGTGATCCTGCTTGGCCTCCTGATTTCCACAGCTGATGGGAGAAGCATTTTCTCAAATCAATGAAATTATTAAAATCTCTGAGCTCTTCCTCTGTCCACTGAAAGCTGCTTTTTTTTCCTATTATGTAGCTCAGTTTGTCTATTATGCATGTTCTTCTATTTAAGGGGAAGAAAAGGTTATGTATTTAAAAAAAGGTGAGGAAGCCATCAGAAGATGCCATAAATTTATTCTGTCAGCAGGCCGAGTTGTGTGACAGTTAGAGAGATGACTTGCTGCAGAGATGAGAAGTGTGACTTTTTTTGACTGTCACACTGGATGAGATGGATGGATTTTGGAACACATCCCAGGAAGCTGAGACATTCATGTGGTCAAGTGTTGGTCTCTCTGATCAAATCTGACTCGCTGTCTCTGAGTTGCAGGATTCTGCCAGCCCTGCAGATGCTGCACTGTGTGTCTGCAAATGCAATTGGTGTGATACCATCTGCAAGACCCTCCCTGCATACGTCCTCATACAGCCAGCCATTGTTTCCTGTGGAAGTGATGGACATTTTCACATTCTACCTGTGCTAATTGAGTTATTTTCACACATGCTAATGTGTCGGTGACTTGGGGTCTAGTTGTCATACACTCTGTACTGGGGATGCATGTAAATGGGAGAAATCCTAGACAATTGCTGCCAAAATCCAGAGAGCCTATAATTTAGTGAACAAGAATAGCTAGTATTTGAATTATAATTCCAATCATAAGTGTGCCAGAGCATGTTGTGAGGAGTTAAGGAGTATGAAGTTACCTAGACGCCCACTATATAACAAGCTGATCCTAAATAAGGCTCTCAGTTTACTCATACTTTAGTTTCTTACTGTGGATCACATGGGTACAATGACATCTTTCCATGATATTTCAAGCTAACATCACCAGGAAGCAAAATAGAGGAAAATAAGTGTGAGTCTGGCCTCCCATTCAAAGATGTTTAGTTAAAGAATTACGCAAAATACTTGGGTATAAGGAAAGTCCACTTATCTGCTACAGTTGATGCTGTGTGGTCTGAAGCAAAGGGGAACAATATTGATTCAATTAACATGCCACAACTCAGCTAAAGGTGAATATGTTTGCAAGGATATAATCATACCCAAACATTTCAATTTACCTTAAAATATATGATAATGCATTATTTTACCAAGATTTTGATGGGAAACCAAATAAATGGCTTTCTCTTGGAGCAGGCTTTCTCATTGAATGTGGCTTGGTCTGTTGACCACCATTTCCTTTCATCTTTATTGTTCTTCTAAACAACACCCATAATGCATTTTCTATGAATTCTACTTTGAGTTGACTCAACTTATTTATAGAGACCTGTATATATTTTTGGAAGCCACATTTCTCCAAAGCATTCAATTTAGTTGTCACAGAAACATGACCTTCTTTCCTGCATTCATAGTTCATAAATGCAAACTATAATTAAATTGTAAGTAAATTATGTTGTTAAAATAAACAAGACACATGGACTTGGGGACAAACACAATATATTCGTGATACACATACAACTCATATTTGGTTAGAAGCATGTGGGGTACCTGGCAAGGATCCCATTGGTTACCAGAATTCCATATATAGTCATCTGTCAACATATTTTACTAAAGGGGTAGAGGAAGATATACCTAACCGCTTGATTATGTCTCATGCCATACTCACCCTGGTCACACATCATCTACTAGGAAGTTCCTATTGTGTAGTCTGCTTGTCTAGCACTTACCCTGACTATAATGTCATAAAGGACATGTGCCTGCTTTACTAACTTCAAAGGTTCAAACCATATTTGGAAATATATGTACTTTTTACAATTATGGCTCATATGAGTTGTTATTTAACATAGTGGAGTAGTGGCTTTTTACATCTGGTTACTTGTTACCCAAATATAAAATATATATATATAT
>LZPO01108461.1:24284-35876 GCA_001675575.1 Neotoma lepida | reverse complement strand
AAACTGCTGTTGTGGTTTTGCTAAATGATCATATCATCAAACTTCTTCTAAATATTTATATTTACATCTATAGATTAGTGCTACAGTCAGTCTTGGTGAGATAAGCTCCTCTTGGCAGTGGACAATGATTCTTACAGAGACTTTTAACTGGTCAAAGTGCTGAGAATAATTTATTGTTTGTGTTCATTTCTAAAAGGAAAAACTTTATCCAAAGTTTCAAGGAACACCACCAAAGAGGGAGAAGATAGAATGCAAGAAATGNAGGCTCAGGATTAGTGCTGTGAAATGCTACACTTTGGACAAGACGTAGTTTGTCTGCTCATGAACTCACAGTAGCTGTGGATAGCTACATGAGACTTAGACAAGATCAGTCTTCCACATGTCAGTCTTCCACTGTCGGTGACTGAAGAGATTAGAATGCACCTTCCCTAAGTGAGGAGCCATGCCAGTTTACTGGGACAGGAAGAGTCACTTTTCTTTGGGAGANTGCCCACTNTTAGGTTGCCCATGTTCCAGTTGATGGTCCTANACCCAATATGTACATGAATAGCACTAATTANNCTCAGTAAACATTTAATAACATGAATTTGGCCTTGAGATGAGTTTTGAGGGGAGCTGAAGGGAAAGAAATGGGAGCAAATGTGACCAAAATGCATTGTATACATGTATGGAATTCCCGAAGAATAAATAAAAATAGTGTTAAAAATTGCTACGGAGTAATAAACTGGTGTAATAATGAATTTAGCATGACTAAAATATACATTAATGAGACAAAATTTATTGTATTTAAGTGCATTATCTAAACAATATAAAAATAAAATTAACAGTGGTCTACAACAAGGTCCCAGACAGCCAGTGCTATACAGAGAAACCCTGTCTAGAAAAATCAATCAACCAAACAATTAATTAATTAACAAATCTCTATGAAAGTTTTTTTAAAAATTTGTTAATGAATATTAAAGAGGAAATGTTAATTTGAGACAGGCTCTTACTATATACCCCTAGCTGACTTGGAACTCGCTCTGTAGAGCAGGCTGGGTGTGAACTCAAAGAGATCTGCCTGCCTCTGCNTCCATTGGGATAAAGGCCTGTTTCTTCATGTACCACCTTTAAGGAGGACTTTAAAAGACATATTTTATTGTTTAAAGGGCTTAAAATATTATTTAATATTATATACAAACATTAAATTGTCCATTTTATATAAATTGATGTGGGTCTTGTAAAACTTACGTGGACAATAAAGGAAATGGAATAGATTAACAGCCTGTAGTCTTGAACCCCTACCAAGGAAACTTCTGTTTGCATCAAAGGCAACTACAGAAAAATCACAACCAGTCAAAATACAAAGTTGTGAAGGCCAGTCCAAAAGGATACATCTACAAAATAATCCTGCATCCAAGGCTCATTGTGCAAGAGAGGGGGAAGATTGCAAGAGCTAGAGGATCAGGGTGTGTTCTCTGAGATTGGGTGAAATAGTAACATCAGAAGCTACACACCTTATAGTCTCATCAGCCTGAATGCCCAAACATAAGTTGAACAAGAATGACACCAAAGGACATGCCAAAGTGGGTGGCGAAATGTCCATGAGGCTTTAACCCTACACAAAAACTATAGGTAACTGAGGAAAGCTGGCAGCAAGAGAGGAGGTCTTCCCCAGGGAAGAGAACACCAATTGGTTGTCTAGAGTCAAATAGTCAGCTATGAGAAGATATATACAAATAATGTTAACGGACTTAACAGGTTATATTTAGAAATACATATCTATATTGCACATATATGTATGTGTGCAACAACAATTAGTGAAAAAAGGTCATGAATTTGAAGGAGAGTGGAAGGGATACTCAGGAAGGTTTGTAAAGAGGGCACNGAAGAGATAAATGTTATTATATGATAATATCAATATGTGTATATCCCAAAATGGCAAAGCAGAGGGTCATTAAGATTTATTGGCTTGAATATTGTNCATGAAGCCACAGAACCAAGTCATACAAGGACAGATTAAGGCAAATGCACAAAATGCCCCAATTCAGAATAACAGCTACAGTTTTGTAACAAAGCAGGCAAGGAAGCTCAATAGAAAAAGATAATCCCCCTTAGCAATTGCCATAGATAATTAAGAAATTCATCACTGGGCAATTATTTGTACCCTATTTTATTTTATAAAGAAAAATACATTTTGAATGTTTCTTATTGTTGATACAAAATTAATACTACATTAAAAATCTTTTAATTATGAAATAGCCACTTATATCTTTGGTAAGATCNNAAAAGTTCTGAAAAATTAGTTAAGCAAAATTCATTAAAATTAACATTTTATATTCTTTGATAGACATTGCTTAAAAATGAAAATATATGGCAGCCAAAGAGCTGGCTTTGTGATTAAAAGCACTGGCTGCTCTTCGAGAAGACCTGGCTTCAATCTCCAGCACCCAAAAGGTGGCTCACTTTTTATAGTAAAGCAGGCTATAACTCCAGCTCAGGGGATCCAATGCCCTTTTCTGGTTTCCGTGGGCACTGCACACATGGAGTTTAAAGACAAGCATGCAAGCAAAATGCCTATAAACATAAAATAAATAATGAATTTTTTTAACTAAGAAAGGCATGACATGCACATGGGGACAATGGCTGCAATAAATATAAAATACAAAGGCCAAAACATATTCATGATATTCATTTTTGCATCTCTTCATACAGGGAAGAAACAATTCAGGTAAAATAGATACAAAACAGCAAGGAACACTTAAGGGGAGAAGATATAAGTAGCAAGTAATTGCATGGAAACTTTCTCTGTAACATTAGCCATATAATGGGGAATGCATATTAAAACTATTATGAAATTCTATTACATACATTCTATAACTGGNATAGCCAAGACACTGTCTGCAGCAAACACTTATGAAGGTAGAGCAGTACCTTNATTGATTGGTGGTGGGGTTTGAAAATGTTCATTTCAAAAACAACTTTGCACTTTCCTGTATGATTATATCTTTGCTTACCTCACCCAAAAGAAAATATGTGTCAATAGAGAGCCTTGGAAAATAATGCCCATCGCAGTTTCTACTTCATAGCCCCCATACAGAAGTCATTNACATGCCCACAAGGATGGATGAAGAGGTAAGGTCTATATTCTCCCAATAAGAATACAAATGAACAGATTTTTAATATAAAAATGATGTTGATTCTGCAAAGCAAACAGGTTACAAGCTCATGAGCTTGTTACTTTGTCATTCCATTCTTTTTTGTTTGTTTGTTTTATTTTACATAAATAAAACAATTTTTCCCTCCCTCCTCTTCTCATCACATCCCCCCACTCCCCTTCTACCTTCCCCATCCACTCCTCCTCCCTCTCCATTCAATTGGGGTAAGGTCTCCATTCTTATAAACACCTCCTAAACAGAAAATATTTCTTCAACTATTTATAGAAGTCAGCACCATGGTTGCCCTGGAGCTGGAGGACTGACATGGAGGTATATAAAGAACTTTTGGAAAGTCACAAAATGCTATAACCCNAGAATGGCTTTTATTTTCAGGCTTACACATATTCCAAAGCTCAGCANACTCTACTCAAAATCTGCCAATTTATAATGTTAATAAAGTGCTGTGGTTGGGATTCATGTTCCCCAGTGGTATACGTTAAGGGATAATTAATAGTTCTGTAGNATGAGATGGTTNAAACTGTAGGAATTAGGATCTAGTAGGAGGTANTTATGTACCTGTGAGCATGCTTGAAGGGGTTGATGATACCATAGCCTCTTCTTATCTGTCAAATCCTTGCTGTGAGATCCATGGTGTCTCTTTCTTTTCATCTGGCCATGATATTTCATTGCAGACCCAAAGGCAATGGGAACAAAGCACACTAGGTGGAAACAATACTGAGAGTAAAAATAAACATTTTTTTTTGTTGTTGTTTTTCGAGACAGGGTTTCTCTGTGTAGCTTTGGCGGCGCCTTTCCTGGAACTCACTTGGTAGCCCAGGCTGGCCTCGAACTCACAGAGATTCGCCTGCCTCTGCCTCCCAAGTGCTGGGATTAAAGGCGTGTGCCACCACTGCCCGGCCAAGAAACATTTTTATATGTTAATTATACCTGGTGTTTTGTTGAAATAAGATGAACACAACAAGTGTATCAAGAAAAAAAATTAAGTCTCTGTAATGTCTATATGCAGAAATGAAAACATTGATTCATATAATAGTATATGTCAAATATTTTTAAAAAATAGACTGAACATGCAATGTAAAAATATGGTTTATCAGCTTTAGAAAATTCACACATGTGTAATTTACAAGAATGACATGAACACTGGGTGGGAAAATTGAAAGTTAAAGCTATGACAGATAGTGAAAAGCAACATAACATCAGTGAAGTTAGGTTAATAACTGACCAAAACAGATTTTCAGCCAAACATTAACAGCAAAAATTTTAAATCCCTATGTATTGATAAACAATGTCAAATTTCCAGGAAGTGGGAAAATTCTAAATATATATGCTTCCACATAATTCAACATATAAAGTAGCCTACAGGTCATTTTATACTATGTCTGTTTAGCAAACTCATAGGAGATTGTCTCTTGGGGCCTATGAGCTCTCTAAACACATGTTCTTAAGGACTGGGGGTTGGGAAATCACCCCTTATTTATTTATTTATTTGTTTGTTTGTATGTTTGTTTTTTGCTTGTTCNTTTATTTATTTACTTATTTATTGGGGTAGGGTCTTAGAATGTAGCTTTGGCTGACCTGTATCTCACTATGGAGGCCTGGCTGACCTTGAATTCATAGATCTGCCTGGCTGCCTTCCAATTGTCAGGGTTATAGCATACTACCATGCCTTGCACCTTAGCCATGAGCACTTAATTAGGCATGTGTTTCCTCTGGTAGAGGAGGTCTTAAATCCAGTCAGAAAGTGGTTAGTTACACNTGGTGTCTATTCTTTCCAAATCCATCTATACCTATAGGGAAATTTCCTTTGGCAGTGGATGACAGTTATTGCAGAAATTCACAACTGGTCAAAACGCCTGTGGAGTATTCATCATGAATTAGAATAAAATTGCAAGAGCGGAAGTTGGGGAATTCTGGATCTAAATACTGTCTCCTGGACATGGCAGGACCATTGCTGTACTCATGAACTCACAGCAGCTTTGGTTGCCCACATAAGACCAAGTCAGTCAACTTTACAGTATGCAGTGGGAAGAGGCTCAGGGGCCTATCCCGGCCCCTGGCATTGGGATCAGGATCTATCCCTGGTGCATGAGCTGGCTTTTTAGAGCCCATTGCCTGTGGTGGGAAACTTTGTACAGCCTTGATGCAGGGGGAGGGGCTCAGACTTTCCTCAACTGAATGGAGCAGGCTTTGCTGACAACCCATGGGAGGCCTAACCTTTTCAGAGGAGGGGATGGGGGAGGTGGGGTGGAGGAGGAAGGCTGAGGGGAGCGGGAGGAGGGATGAGAGGGAGATCTGTGCTTGATATCAAAATAAATAAAAAATTTCTTAAAGAAAAAAAAGTCCCTATCCCTAGCTGATGAATGATTGGCATTTTATGGTCTGGGAGGAGAAGGAGCAAGTTTTCTTCAAGGGTATGTCCCCATGCTCTATTGGATGGTCCCATATGGATGAATATATGGGCAACACATATTGTACTCAATGGGGTATAAAAGGAAGGAAGAAAGAATGAAAGAAATAAAGACAAAAGGAAAGAGAAGAAGGAAAGGAAGGAAGGATGAAATAAAGAAAGAGAAAAAGGAACACAAACAGTGGTTCTCAATCTTCCTAATGCTGAAACCCTTTAATACAGTTCCTCATTGTGGTGAACCCCAATCATAAAATTATTTTCATTGATACTTTATAACTGTAATTTTGCTACTGTTATGAATCATAATGTAAATATATGATATGCTGGATATCTGCTATATGATATATGCTATGAAAGGGTCGTTTGACCCCCAAAGGAGTTGAAAACCAGATTGAGAACCAGTGAACACGAAGCTAGGAGGGGTTTGGAGGTGAGGAGTGTATCTGAAAGGAAGAAAGTGAGTGTGCTCAAAAGTCATTTTATGCATATGTACAAGTCTAAGAAATAATAAAAACTTTTAAAAAATAATTTTAGAAATGACAGGATGACACTATACTCTGTTCAAAATACTGTCCTGATAGGAGAACTTAATGTAATTATGTATTTACATATGATCACTACAAAAAATAACAACCAAAGAGCAACAGGACTAAAATGATAAATCCAGATGTATCCCATCTTAGCAACCTTACCCTTGTCTTATCTAAAAATGCTATTTAATATTACTCTGATCATCCATTGATGTCAGTATGGACTATGAGATATTTGGGTTTGTGTGGGTTTTATTCCAACATAATTTCATTAACTATGTGGTTTAAGTTTTATCAGATTAGCCCCTTGGAAATGTCTACCTCATGCTTCAGGCCCTTAGCCTATTACTGTTGTGTGGGTTCATTTTAATCGATTTGATTCTTTTGTATTATTTCCTTATGAAACTTAGGAACAACAAATAAAACCCCTTAGATTCACATGCTTTTAGTTACTTATTTTTCTTTGACTAATAAAGACTGATTTGGGAAATCAGAAATGTGAACAATGTTTGTCACTCTCCCTCTAGCTTGGCTGTGGATAGTAGCTCTGATATGTACTTATGATAACAGCAGTTGCCCAAGAGCTCCATTTTTTAGACTCAAATTTGCTCTTGTCCAAAGCAGTGACTCTACTTGGATTTTTCCTGCTAACCAATGGGCATCTAAAACACACTGAAAACCTTGCATTTCTGCATCCCTTCCTACCTTAACTTTTGGATCTGATTATTTCTCCTTAGCTCCACATGTAGCCCTGGTCATCCTTTAAGAAAGGTTTTCCACATACAGCAGCACCTGTTGATTTATTCCCCAATTCCTTGGATCCTCTGTTCACCCTTGAAGATTGATGATGCCAAGACAAAAGAAATGTAGGAAGCTTTCGGGATTTACAAGGGCAATGTGATTAACAGATGGCCAGCTGCTGGGGTTTGTAATATCCTCCACTTGAGCACCAGAGNTGCCTAGAAGTTAGGAATAATCAATCACTTCCTAACCTAACCTTCCCATCCAACTCTTTCGCCTGAAGATAAAGCTAAGCTAAGATGGTCTTTCATTGTGCCAGTCTTCCATCTTCTCAGTTTCGCTGGCTTATTAAATAAATCTTATTCCTTGGGAAAATATCTTTACCTTGATGAATAGAGCCTTTTCAGAGGAGGTGAATGGCCTTGGATTCTGTAACATTTTTTCCAGGCTCTTCTGTGATATTCAGCTATGTCCTTCCCCTATTTAATTTTCCCCAACCATACAGTAAGCCACCCTAGGGTAATTTGTTTTCTTCCATTATAAATAGTCTTAGAAACTTTAGCATTCTATTATTGCTGCTCTAAATAATACAAACTTGATTTTTTACCCCNTNTGTATTACCTTTCAAATCTGTAGGTCAAAATTTGACACAAATCTTATTTGGTTAAAATCAGTGTTTACTTTTCAGTATCTGGAAACAGAATACATCCTTTATCACTCTATAAGATGTTGNCTGTGGTGAAATGCTGTATATCATGCAATATTCGATAATAAAATACTTTAGTAGCTTTTTAATTCAATAAAATGTAAATATTTCTTAGAATTACTAGCTGAAAATACCNTTGTCAGTTGTTAACTTTTCAAGCAAAATAAACTAAAAAGAGTGCAACAAAAAGAAAGAATAAAGCTATTTCAGAAAGCAAGGTCAGTGAATATTATCAATTCAGAAAAAGGCAGTGGCCTTAGTTACAGAGATTTTCTATGTTGCTTGTATAGATTACAGACTTATAAAATGAAGAATGAAAAATAATTAGATTATTTCTTTGTAATAAGTCTTTTATGAACTACACAAAAATGAAAAACTAAATTCTAATTTGTATTTATAATTAAAGACAAAGCTTAGGGTAAATGTAAAAAGGCCACATTGTCATTCAAATTACTGATACTATTTAGGTTTTTTTTTATTGCCGATAATACCTGTGGTCTTCATATATTCCACCTTGTTGCCAACAATGTTATTAGTTTGTTGTAACCGTTCTAAGATGTGTGAGTGGAGTCTCATCTTAATTTGTTTACATTTTCTTATAGTTAGTTTTATCTTTACTCTTATGATCGNCATTGTCTACTAGTTCTTGTGGTGGCTATATCTTTAGCTTCCTTTCTTCCTTTGTTGCAATGCAAAGCATCTCAATTTTAATGTAATTAAAATACTGAAGTTTCTTTGGNAAGTAATGCTTTCTCTGACAGATTAAAAATTTCTGTGGATCTCAAGTTACAATGTATACATTCTATGTATTATTCTAGAAGGCTCCTAATTTAAGTCTCAAGAATCAAGTTTTGCAATTGGAAGTCCAGCAGTTTCAGCGTTTTTTGATAGAAGTAGTCTCCTTTCTCTGCTGATTTGAGCTAACTCTTGCAGGTATTAAAAGTCAGATGATTGTGTAAACATGTTTCTGGTGTCTTCATTCTGACCCACTTATCCAAGCTTCACTAAAGAGTAAATTGTTTCATCTTCCTGCAAAAAGGAGGAGGTTCATTATCTCCCTTTCATGTCATGAGGATTAAAGACATGAATACTTACTAAGAACTTCTGCTGTTCTCATTTCNTCTGTCAAAACACTGACTCTTCGAAGTAGCAGGCTGTCTTTCCATCTCTTTTTTCCCCTCTGAAATTCCCAGAGAACTGCTCATTAGACACATAAAGGGTAAATTAATTGCAGGCCAATCACACATGGTAAAAACAAATATGAGAAATANCTTGATCACATTTACAATGTTGGCTCCTTTTGGCTTGAGATTCCTCACAGTGTTTTTCAGGTAACAAGAGTTTCCCAAGGCACTCTGCAGAATGCAGCTTTAGCAGGAATTATACATGGAAATGATCAGCTTTCCAAAGCTCTTCCACAGAGCATGGAAAACCAAATAAAGGTATGGGCCTCATTGCTTTTCCTGCCTATAGAAAAAATGTTTCTTTCAGGGACACAGGCTTGTCATTCAATTGCATCTGGAGAAAGCCAAATTCTAAACAATCTGAGCTTTCCTTTGAATATAAAAGAGCTCTTTAATTCATGTTTTGTGATTTTTCTGTGTTTCTCAGCACATCAGGTTTCTATTCATCAAAGTACGATAATTTTTCACATTGACCGCAGCAGACAACAAGCATAGTGCTGCTTCTCCTGTGGTTTCTGTTATTGGACGCTAATCTCTCCTCAGCACANCCTTGAAGCATTATCAGCTGTAAAGAAGAGAAACTGAAAATCCAAAGAGTGATTTCTTAAGTCTGTGACAGCTGCACTAAACTCAATTCTAAAAAGTGGCTGTGGTGCTTTCTTCTTTGTGTCTCGAGGTTTGATGGCAAATGAATGCTTATGAGGGACAAAGGAGTCAAGCTATCAGTAAGCAAGCCTTCAGCTCGAGCCAAACACTCTGCATGACTGACAGGAACAGCCCCTTCTCTGATTGCTCAGCATCCTGAACATAGGATGTCTCTGTGTCCCTGAAGGATTATTCCAGAACTTCCCCAAGAAACCACAGTCTCACAACACAGATCCGTAGAGTTATCAATATTGTCTCTAGTAATGCTGGTAAACAGTGATGATATTTTCCCCTTCGTATACTGAGTATGCCAGACTTCGGGGACTCCCCTTATATTAACAAAAATAGATATGCCATGAAGTTCTCATTCTGCTAAAATTCTGTTATCGGCTGTTATTAAGAATTTCACACCTTTGGATACTAGACTACTAACAATCTGTCATTCAACTTACTCTAACCAAATCCTGTTAATGTTTGATGTCAGTGACAGTAGTCCCTGTAATAGCAATGGATAACTAAGCTTTACAAAACATTACAAATATTTTTATAATACGATAAAACATACTCATGTTCATTTACTGTGTATAAGAAAAATCTTTTAAGTTACACCCAAATTAAATTATGCATATCTCATTTAGAAACAGATAATTTATATTAGTAAGTTGACACATGAGATGGGGGAATTTTTAAAAACATGAGTGAAGAAGAGAAGATTAAATTCAATAATATTATTTCAAAGAAACCAACATAGCTCTAAGAGAAATCAGTCACAGGGCTGGAGAGATGCCTCNATTGTTAAGAACACCCACTGTTTTTGCAGCAGGCCTGAGTTTGGCTTCCAGGATCCATATTTTGCTTCTTAAACATCTAAAACTCCAGCTGGTGAGGAATCGATGCTTCTGGATTATGCAGGCATATTATGTGTGCACATACCACACACAGAAATACATACATATAATTNAAAACTAACATTGAGCTTTGCCTGGCACCCAGCTGTGGATCTCTGCATNGGCTTCCATCCGTCTCTGGATGAGGGCTCATGGGGGTTCCTAAGCTATGGATCCACAGTTCATGTGTCTCCACTAGCTTGGCTGGCCATCTCTGTATATTTTCCCTTCATGATCTCATTGTCCCTTGCTCATAGAAGGCCCCCTCTCTCCCATTGATTGGGCTCCTGGAGCTGGGCCTAGTGCCTGGCCATGGATTTCCGCATCTGNCTCCATCAGTCTCTGGATGAGGGCTCTATGATGACAGAGTATTCATCCANGTGATCACTGGATCAGGCCAGTTCAGGCACCCTCTCGATTATTTCCAGTAGTCTAAGGGGGGTCATCCTTGTGGATTTCNAGNAACTTCCCTAGCACTCTGTTTCTCCCTATTCCCATGATTTCTTCATTTATCATGTTATCTCCTTCCTTGCTCNCCCACCCTGTCCCTGTTCCAGCTTGAACCTCCCGCTCCCCTCTCTCATCCTCCATCCCTCACCCCCCATTTCCTCCCAGTCTGCCCATGTAGATCTCATCCATTTCTCCCTCGCTGGGCGATTCGCCCAGGCAGAGCTCCAAAAGTCCAACTGATGAGAGAGAGGAGAGATTCTATGAACAAGGGACATGGAGATCATGAAGGGAAAATGTACAGAGATGGCCAGCCAGGCTGGTAGAAATGCATGAACTGTGGACCAATAGCTGTGGAGCCCCCATGGTGCTGGACTGGGCCCTCTGGAAGCTTGAGACAGTTGTTTGGCTTGAACTGTTTGGGGACCCCCAGACAGTCGGATCGGAACCGTCCCTGGTGCAGGGGCTGGCTTTTTGGAGCCCAGTGCCTATGGTGGGACACCTGGCACAGCTTTGGCGCAAAGAGGAGGGTCTTGGACCTGCCTTTGAGTATGCCAGGCTTAGGGGACTCTCCATGGGAGACTTTGTCTTGGAGGAGTTAGGAATGGGGGGTCTGTAGTTGGTATGTAAATTGAGTGGAAAATCTTTTTAGTAATAAAAAAACAACTAACATTGAAAATTGTTCTTAAAGTATCAGATCTACTTCATATAATGAGGTGGTGGCTGAGCTTCCTTGAAATAGTTTTGAATATACTCTTTCCTTGCATTTGAGCATATAAGAATGAATTTTAAAGTTAAGCTATTCTATGATTATGATATAATTGGTATCATAAGGTACTTAATATATTAAGAATTGCACTGACAATAAATCAAGGGACAAAAGTAAC
>LZPO01108460.1:0-15526 GCA_001675575.1 Neotoma lepida | reverse complement strand
TGCTATCCAGCTGCCCAAGGAGCAAAATGCTAGCAGACCTCATGGCAATACATAGATTAGTAAAAATGGGTTAATTTAAGTTGTAAGAACTAGTTATTAATAAGCCTGAGCCATCAGCCAAACATTTATAATTAATATTAAGTCTCTGAATGGGTATTCAGGAACTGGCAGGCCAGAGAGAAACTTCTGATTACACTTCCTCATCTGTTTTGTGCTGCTATGATAGAGTACCAAAGACTGGGTAATTTCTAATAAACAGACATATATGTGGCTCAAACTTCGGTGGCTATAAAGTGCAACAGTATGGCAGGGCACATGTGAGGGTCTTTCCACTGTAGTAGCCTGTGGTGGACACCAGAGACTGCTAAAGGGGACAGGACAAGAAGAGACTAAATTTGCCTATGTGATAAACTTTTAATAACTGATATGACCCCAAATGATGACACTAATCCATTCATGAGGGCAAAAGAATCATCACAGAACTCCTGGACCCTACATTCCAACNTAGGCATTCATTTTCCTCTGAGGAAAACCTTCAAACCACAGTAAAACTAAGTATCCTGTTACGTTTTAATGCTACCAGTATCACTAGACTTTTCCAACATTAACTCTCTTTTGAACTGCACCAGCGAATCTAAGAATAATAGGAAGAGGGTTTTTTTTTTCTCTTTTTCTGTCTTTGAATTTCCTACCTCTTCTGAAATATGAGTTACAAGTTTCATTTTATATTTTTTGTTTTTGTTTTTTCATTTTGTATTTTAAAAAAGACATCAGGGGCTGGAGAGATGGCTCAGAGGTTAAGAGCACTGGCTGCTCTTCCAGAGGTTCTGAGTTCAATTCCCAGCAACCACATGATGNTTCACAACCATCTGTAATGAAATCTGGAAACTTCTTCCAGCCTGCAGGGATGCAGGCAGAACATTGAATGCATAATAAATATTTTTTTAAAAAAGAAAAAAGACATCAAGAGTTTTACAATTGCTTACAGGTATAGTCAGGAGAACTATTNTTTCCCTAACATCTTTTATCATATGCATTCTACCAAGCCATTTCTTCTTGGCAGAATACAATTAGGTTGATGCAAGGGCTATATTTTTTGGGAGGGGGGCATGTGATTTTCTTTATTTTTTATTATTTAATTTTTTTCATTTTACATACCAATCCAAGTTTCCCCTCCCTCACCTTCTCCTACTCCCTACCTCCCCCCATTCCTCCCTATCCACTCCTCAGAGGGGGTAAGGCCTCCTTTGGGTAGTCAACAAAGTCTGGTGTACCAAGTTGAGACAGGGCCTAGCCTTCCCAACCCTCATCAAGGCTGAGCAAGGTATCCCACCATAGGGAATGGGCTCCAAAAAGCTAGTTCAGGTACCTGGGATAAGTCCTGGTCCCACTGCCAGGGGCTCCATAGACAGATCAAACCACACAACTGTCACCCACATTCAGAGGGCCTAGTTTGTTCTCCTGCAGGTTCCCCAGCTGACAGTCCAGAGCCCAGGAGCTCTCACTAGCTTAGGTCAGTTGTCTCTGTGGTTTTACCCATCATGATCTTGACCCCACAAGAGCTATATTTTTACTTAATTTTGTTACTGTTTCATTTTTTTTTATATATTACAATGCTGGGGTGACACCTAGGACCACTCACATGTTATACAAGCACTGTACCACTGAGCTGCTTCTCCAGCCCTCTGTTGTAAATGATTAATTTTCAGATATTACCTGGTGGTTGGTATTTAATAAGTATTGAATAGATGAGTGTGAATAGATGAATTAGGAATCCACACCAAGTCTCAC
This sequence comes from Neotoma lepida, assembly GCA_001675575.1. Lineage (NCBI taxonomy): Eukaryota > Metazoa > Chordata > Mammalia > Rodentia > Cricetidae > Neotoma > Neotoma lepida. The sequence goes on along the minus strand of LZPO01108460.1, from coordinate 13,735 downwards.
TAAAGATCAGCTGTGGTGATGTTTTAAGCTCTATAGCAGAAGAGCCAGAGTACCATACATGTCTACCAGATGATCAATACCACCATCACCCCAGACAGGGGCTGCTGTCTCCTCTGCTTGGCAAGCGAGCCTTTGAATGCATCACTTCATTCAAGGCTATAGGAACAAAATAATCACAGCAAGGCAACTTGAAAACAGTAGATATCAGCAAAAAACTGCTGATTAAGAATTTGGGATGGAGAAATGTCTCAGTGCTTAAGAGCACTGGCTGCTCTTCCAGAATACTTGGGTTCAGTTCCCAACACCTACATATTGTCTCACAACTATCTATAATTANACTTCCAGGGGATTCAATTCCCTCTTGTAACCTCTGAGAGCACCAGATATGGACATGTACACAGACATACATGAAAGCAAAATCCTGATACACATAAAATGAATTTTTTAATTAAAAATAAGGAAATGCAAAGGGTAAATCTAAGACTTTCATAGTTGGGAATTAGGTCACCAAAAGGAAAAACAAGAAACAATTGTGCAAACAAAGCTATCTACCATCCACTTTCAAACCCTTCGCAAGAGTTGTGTTGTTTTACTTTTCTCTAGTAACATTTCTCATTACTCCTTTATCCTTTGGAAGATACCATTAAGGGTGTGGGGGGGGTAAAAGAGGGCAGGAAGACTATGATCTACCCTAGGATACAATCCAACTCCCTCATCTCTACCTAAGGCTAAGACTATCCAGAGTACTTCAAAATGTCTATTAAGTACCAGAGACGGTCACCCATCCACAGAAAGAGAAAAACAGACAGGGGAAGTAAAGAGTGAACACATTAGAGCTGAGCCTGTGGATGGAATCCTCAGCAGCAAGGGTAGAAACTGGGCAAAATCTCATAGTATTTCTCTTTGACTAAGAAAGGCATGGATGGAACTGTGCTCCTTAAAGAAAATATGAGNTTAGTGAGCATCATTTGGAAACAAGTATTAGCTACCCCAGGAATATTTTTACCACTTTCCCAAGATTGTTTCTGTGTTTCTCAAATAGTTACTTCCCACTTCAATTTTAATTTTGGTCATCTTATTTGTATTAACTTGGGTGACGGTTTGCCCAAGCTCAGGCTCACCACAATTTGTTTTCAAAGAACACTTATTTCAAGTTTTTAGGTCTAGTACTATTTTTCCACTTGTAAAATATAGCTTTTTTTTGCAATTGTTTTCTTATACATTCCACTTATGATTTCCCCTCTTCTACTAANTCAATTTTCATCCCATTAATTCTCCCATTTTTTTTCTGAAATAGGAAGTGTTCTAAAATGTGCACAGAGAAAATTTTTATTGTTGTGTTATTTCACAATATAGGATTTGAAAAGCAAAAGTCTATATGGTGTATTTTACATCAATTATTATTAATAAAAAAATGGCAGATTAATCCAGACAGATTGGCATTGTGGTCTTTGCATGCTGTAATGCAGGCGCTAGTAGTACTTGTGGGTGTTGGTGATTGTTTTATGTAATTACTCCTGTTGTGTGAGCATGTGCCAGAACATCCATCTAATTAATATTTTTGACAATTCATTGCTTTGGTTGTTGAGATGCTATTGAACAACATCACATGGTTGATTTTTAGACTAAGTTCTAACATGAATAAAAATACCCAAAAGACACATGCATTTAAACTGAGAGTCTAGTTTCCCTAACGACTCTAGCTCCTATTTACAAGGAAGAGAATATACGGCATTTAACATAGAGAAAGGCATTACTCTTTGGACTGATACACAATAGAGTGTTANGTAAGCAAATGTTAAGGACCACTAGAGAGGACTTTCTCTCCAGAAATATCTGTCCCTGGAACTGCATCATTAGAAATCAAATTACATCAAATCAAAATATTTCTAATATGTCAGAGTGCTTTGGAGTCTTTAGCAGTGTGTATTAAATCTTAGCATTACTGGAAAGGATGGTCCCTAATGGTCTCAGCAACCATACCATATGGAAATCNACTGACAGATGGCAGAGCAGGGTCTTTAGAAATGGGNTGCACAGAAGTATCTGGCTGGGACATCACTAGGAAGAGGGTCAGAATCCCAAACCCCAATGTGAACACTGCCTGGTACTAAACTCGGCTCTTTTGGGCCAGATGACATGTAAACATGCTTCTGAAAGTGAGCCTATGAAACTGCAGATAGTGGAAGTGTGAATCAGATATGTTCTTCTAATCATTGAATACACACAGCTCTTTGGTTTCAGAATTTTTATATGCACCAAAAAACAATAATAATACAAATTTGTGTTTATGAAGATAAATTCAAATGAATAAATGCAATCAACTTACCACTCTTGTTTGTTCTTTCTCTATAGAGAAACCNTATAGAGAAAATAACCGCAGAGAACAAATTGGAGATATGCATGCTGAATTGNAATTGAACATGTTGAACTAAATGAGGTAAATGGACAGCAGCTGGCATCTCACTGCTGGAGTGAGAGTCTCCAGATAGCAAGAGAAACTAGAATTATCCATATGGTGATAGATTAAAATTGAGGATGTCAGTACACATTCTTATTAGCCTAATATGTATACAAATGGTTACACAAATATATTTATAGGTGTTGGATACACTGTTTCACATATTCACATNTATTTCCTTGCCTGTCAGGGAGAAAACTAGGGAGCNATGGTACCCTAGAGTCAAGGAGAAAATCAAGAGCCTGGGTCTTGATTTCTAATACCATTCCTGAATAAGCAGACTCCTTGGAGAAATTGCTTTCTCTAGACCTGAAATAGAAAGTAGATTAAATGAGCCTGGAGTATTTTGCAGTACCAGCAAGTAGGGCAATTGGAATCAAGCAAATAAATAAATGAGACCCCCCCAATGATGGAGACATAACAAAGCTTCAGACAGTTGTCAGAAAGAGCTCCAATTGATCATCTCTAGAGCCATCTGATCTACAAAAGTAATAGATAATTACTCTAATATTGTACAACTAAAAATATTAATACAATAGCACTAATATTATTGTTTGATTAAGTAGACAAAAGATATAATTTCTAAATAATTTGTGTAGATTCTCTGTCCTTGCCACTCCTTAGTGTGGGCCAAGCACTATACTCCTTTTCAAAGAGTACAGTCTAATGGAGGGCAGATAGAGAAATTTTACAGCAGAAGAATCTGCCAAGTTCTCCTTAAGGCTGTGGCCAAGGTCAGCATCAATAGTGGGCAGCCATATTCATAGCTGTGTGCTTTTATTAAGTATGAGCATTCATTTATTTTATTTTGTGTGTGTGCGAGAAGAAGCTCCCAGAGCACAGAGGACATCAGATCCCCTAGAACTGAAGCTCCAGGCAGTTGTGAGCTACTGGATNTTGGTGCTGGGAACTTACACAGGTCTTCTGCCAGAGCCACCTCTCCAACCCCATAAACTGAGCTCCTGATGCAACAAGGAAAGAATGCAAACCAAGAGGAGGAAGCTAAAGGTGGGGAATTGGAGTTTTATAAGATAAGCAAGTCTAGAGATCAAATGGACAGCATGAGGAATATAGTTAATAATATCACATGTGGAAANTTTACTTGAAGACTAGGTCTAGGAGCTCTAATGACACATACAAATAACTATTGATTGTGATAGACAGGAAGATGTGTTTAAGAGTTGTACTCATTCTCTTATACACACACACACACACACACACATATATACATATATGTTTATGTAAGTGTGTGAACATCATTAATATTTTACACAATCCAAGCCAAATAAAACCTGAATGTGGTGACACATGCTTTTAATCCTAGAACTCGGGAGACAAAGGCAGACAGATCTCTGAATTCAAGGCCATCCTGGTCTACACAAATAGTTNCAGGCCAGCCAAGGCTACATAGTGAGACTCTGTCTCAAAAAACAAAACAAACAAACAAAAAATTTAAAAATTTACTTTTCTGTAATATTCTGTATTCTGAAAGCAAATAAACCCAGACTAATGATAGGGGAACCATCAGATAAATACCAATCATGAGACATTCTTCCAAACTATTGACCTATAGTAACCAAAACTATTAAGATCATTGAAAACAAGAAAAAATCTGATAAAACATCATATCCAAGAAAAACCTAAGGAGATATAACTAAATGAATTTGATGTACTAGATACAGGAAGCAGGAAAAAAAGGGCAAAATCTAAGAACATCTGAACAATGAGTGTGCTTACTGACATGCTATTATTTGTCAGCCATGAGAGAAGAACCGTGCTACTATACGCTGTTCTCAACTGGGAAACTGAGTGCAGAGTATAGGGGAACTTACCATCATCTTTTCAATTTCAAGTAAATCTAATACTTCTCTAAAATAATGTTCATGAAAGATGTTCATGGAGCTGTAGCTCATTGGCAGGGAGCATGTTTAGCATGCACAAAGCCCTGGTTGCTTCTCCAGACCACACACAAAATGAATACAACCACTTTAGGTTAATCACTTGACAGAGGTTTAATAAAAGCACATGTGTGTTGAGATACAGTTTGTTATGCTCTGTCTCTGAAATTTCTGAGACGGGCTCATGTTTTGCATGCTTGTAAAATGAATTTCTAAATGGTCTTGTTCAATAAAAACACAGGGCCAGAAATAGGGTGAAAAGCTGACAGAGATCAGAGGAATTANAAACAGCCTCCAGCCTCACCTTAACAACACCGCTGCTTCCAAAAGAGTGTTTTCATACACCTCCACACCTATATCCTTTTCTGTTCTGTTCTCTCATTGGTTCTCTCAGCCTGGCTACATCACTTCCTGTCTGTCTGTATAGANCTCCAGAATTCTATGGTTGATGTTGGGATTAAAGGTGTGTGTCTCCACAATTGGCTTTGTTCCTAGTGTGACCTGGAACTCACAGAGATCCAGACAGGCCCTGCCTGCTTGGTGATAGGATTAAGGGCATGTGCTAACATCACAAGGCTAGCAGATGACCTTGTTCCTCTGATCCTCAGATAAATTTTATTGGGAGACATAGATAAAATACCACCACATTTCCCCTCTTTGTCTAATAAAAATAAATTGTTTTTAAAAAGAGTTATAACTAATATAAGAAAAACTATATACAAAAATTACAATAACAATATATACAAGCAATTAATACATCAACCGTGTCTAGTCCATTTGTATTTGACAAATTCAGAGAAAATACTCCATTATCTATCCAATTTTGATGAGTTCTAAATGTACCTAATTCACTTTCTATCCTAACTTATATTACTAACAGAAGACTATCTTATGATGTCTTTCAAATTTATACACTTTACACCTCTTAGTGAGTTTCTTTTCTAAATTTCTTAATAAAGAAAACTATAACTATCTAATCTTCAAATCCCTCAGAGACCTGAGAAGGAAATAATTTTACCTAGTAAAACAAGAAATGCAAATAAGTGACTTCCAAAAAGATGTGAGTTGACAGGAACAGCCAGCTGCCTGGAAAGGAACCCGAGGTTTTTTTCTTTCTTTCTTTTTTTTTTTTCCAACGTTGAGCATCATCTTCAGCCTACTGGCTTAGCATATCTGACAGATTCATTTGTGAAGCAGGATATACTCAAGGTCTACAGCTCCATCCCACATTCAGTGAAAGTATTCCATGTACCAGATAAACTTGAATTCTGCCAGTGTCCTGTCACGATTCAGGATTTTAAATTCTGGAAATTGCTGGTATTTTTGGAATTCAGCTTCCCATTCTCAGCTTGTGGGTGGTTTCACCTTGGCATCCCATTCTTCTCGGCTTGTAGGTGGCTTCATCTCCTTTATTAAATGCCAGTCTATCATTGAGAGGTCAGACCCTATCAGCCTAGTTACTCCTCCAAGAATAATTGTTTCAGCTACTGTTCCACAGCACACCAGTAGCCATCGGTCAACTGCCTGTTCAGCTGCCTTTGAAGGAAGGCAAATTTTCCAGATTGCAAAGCCACTTCAGTGATGGTGCCATATTGTCTTGGCCTCAGAGGATGCCTGATGCCAAAGCTGCCACCACACTTGTCTTGGCAAGCAAGGATCAGTAGTCCTTTGTTTTGTGTCCTGCTTGTCGATTTTGAACAGCATACTGTCAGCAGTCAATACTTTCTTGCCCAGTGGCTAACTTTTGCCACATGAAAGTTAAGTCTATATGCAGTTTCTTCAATGCCCATATCTTCTCTGAAATAAATTGGTGCTGCCAGGAGCCAACATGTCTCATAGTTATAAAAAAAAGAAAAAAAATCTAAGTTATTAAAACATTTTAAATGCCATATTTTGCAGATCTCTAAAGGGTTTGAAGATGACCTGCCTATCTAAAATATATCTCTGCTTAACCTTGGAAACACCTAATATAACTAAAAGTTCTATTGTAATGACTAATTACTAATTCTCATTTCTCTATATCCTAGTAGTTGAATAATCTACCTCTTATCTATGTACTCTTTTTTTGCAAACAAGAACCTTAAATAATGTTCTTTGTTTAGCCTTTTTCTTGACCATTAACAATAACAACTTGTAATTAACCATCCTAAACAATGAAAATTATCCCAAACCCAAAACCCATTGAAAAACCAAAAACTACCATTTGTAACCAACCATCCCAAACAATGAAAACTATCCCAAACCCAAAATCCATTGAAAAACTACAACCACCTGCCCCACCTCTTGGGAATGTGGGTGTTATGTTTTTAAATTTGCTTCCTGCTGTTTGTGGGCTAAGACATCTTTAGGGGATGCTGAAAAGAAAAATTTGGGGTTGTCAAGTCTGCAGTGGTAGCTGTATCATTTGTTATCCAGTCTCTGCATAACACAAAAGTACAGGGCTTATCTCAAGTCCCCACTTGCATAATCTGTGAGGCTGGATCATGTCAGCTAGCCATCTCGAAATTGTCCTGAGCAGTTTGTAGTGCAAAGCTGATCTTTGGGTGATGTTTGTCAGCTTAGTGGTATTATTAACATCCTTGTGGAATCATCATTGTGGGGCTTCATCATCTTTCTGGAGACTTCAAATTTGCTATCAGGCCTGGTCATGATTCCCTGCAGAAAACTGATAGAGACNCAAAAACAAAAAACATGTATAAGCAGCTAACTGAAGCCTTTTTTCTAGAATTAATTAGTACTCTATATGACCATTAATATCATGACAATAGTATAATACATATATTAATCTTATAAATTTTGATATAAAAATCATACCTTAAGAAGAGTTTAAAGAATCAGAATAGCACCAAAGAATTTAAATTAGTAGCAATAGAATAGTCCCTTAATTTTTTGGCTTTCTTCTGTCCCATTATCAGATGGCTCTTCTGATACNATACAGAGATTTTGTATTTTCCTTTTAACAAACATGGGTTTAGAGAAGGAGAGAGCTATTCTCCAACTCCAAAGCCANCTTTAATTTTTAGATGAACTNGGACTACATAAAGACCATTTGTGTTAAGTGTCTGTAGAGGAGAGCAGAAACAAACATTTAAGAAGACTTATGAAATTTTATATATTATATATCAGTTGGTCAATTAACCTTTTTCTTGGGACATTTCTTCTGGATGATTTGTCCTTTTGCTTCAGATGTCTCATTTGTCCGGGGTTCTTCAGACTCCTTAGCCTTCATTTTCCTGAAAGACCAAAACAAAAACACTTCCCCAAGCCTAACTTTGGGTAGGTTCCCTTTTGGCAAGTTAAATCTGATTAAATGAAAAGGAATTTGTTAGTAGCATAAGTTAATTTTAAATTGGATGGTCATGCTGGTTGATGAACTATACCTCTTCTAATTAAGAGGTCTCTCTTGTTCAAATCAAACCTTTATCAATTTTGATGATATCCATAGCTTTTCTTCTCCTGTAGAGACAAAAGCAAAACCTTGTCCCCAATGTAACACATATCCTGGTTTCCATTCTGAGGTCAGCACATCCTTAAAGTATATAGGCTGATTTAATTCTGTAGTTTTTTTTCTATTATCTAATGTCTCTCTGCAGCTGTTGTTCCTTTCTCATTAGCATTGAGAAAATTCAAAGTTTATAGAGCATTATGTAATCTATTTCTGGGGATATTTGTTGCCCCTTTCTGTTTATTTAACATATCCTTTAGAGTTCGATTTGATCTTTCTATGTCTGCTTGACCTGTAGGATTATGTGGTATACCTGTAATATGAGTTATTTTGTAATAAGCAAAAACTGTTTCATTTTAGCAGAGACATATGCTGGAGTATTGTCAGTTTTAATTTGTGCAGGTATACCCATGATGGCCATGACTTCTAGCAAATGTGTGATTACAGAATCAGCTTTTTCAGAACTCAAAGCAGTTGCCCATTGAAATCCTGAATAAGTATCAATAGTGTGGTGTACATTTTTCAGTTTTCTAAATTCTGCAAAGTAAAACACAGCCATCTGCCAGATTTCATTCCTCTGAGTACCNTTTGGGTTACATCCTGCTGGTAGTGGAGCTTGGTTATAAAAAGAACAAGTAGGACATTTCCTTACAATTTCCTTGGCTTGTGGAGAAATCGTTTTGTAAACCTTTACTATGACATGATTTTTTTTTGAAATTCTGAGGCCTTCAGCATATTCCCTATCAAAAGTTTATCTATCTCATCATTACCTTGTGCTAGAGGGTCTGGCAGACACGTATAGGATCAGATGTGAGTTACATATAAGAAATGCTTCCTATTCCTGATTATATATTGTAACTGAATAAATAACAAAGTTAATTATGACTCATCAGGAATAAATTCTGCAGTCTCAATATGTAATACCACTCTTTCAGCATACTGAGAGTCAGTAACTATGTTGAGAGGTTCCAAAAAAATCCATTAATACCAACAGAATAGCATATAATTCCAATTTTTGAACTGAATTATAAGGATTTTGAACCACTTTACTTAAGTTTTCTGATTTGTAACCTGCCTTTCCTTGTTTGTTTGCATCTGTATAAAATGTACAAGCTCCAGATATGGGTGCCCATACAATGCAAAGCAAGATCCAATCAGCTCTCTTTAAGTTCAGTTCTATCACTTTTGGGATATTTGCTGTTAATCTCTCCCAAAAAATTACTGCAAGCTCTTTGCAAAGTTCACTTTCTGCCTATAACTTGTGAATGCCATCCTTAGTTAAAGGTACAACAATTTCTTCTGGGTCTATTCCTGCTAATTGACGAAGTCTCAATTTCCCTTTTAAAATCAAGTCAGAGATCTTTTCCACATAGGTCTTTAATTTTTTACTGTTATTGATAAAAATATCCATTCCAATATANTATCTTCCCTCTGCATTAAAATTCCTGTAGGAGAGTGCTTAGAGGGTAAAATAACCAAAATGCAGTCAAGCTTTGGATCCACTCGATCTACATGTCCTTCCTGTATTTTCTTTTCCATCAAGGCCAATTCTCTCTCAGCTTCAGCTGTTAATTCTCTTGGACTATTTAAGTCCTTGTCACCTTCTAAGGTTTTAAACAAATTACTCAATTCATCATTTTTTATTTCAACAACAGTTCATAGATAGGAAATGTTTCTGAATTATCTTTGAAAGTCATTAAGAGTCCATAATCGATCTCTTCTAATTTGCTCCTTTTGGGGTCTAATTTTTTGTAGACCTATTTTATATCCTAAATAATTAATATAATCTTTTCTTTGTATCTTTTCAGGAGCAATTTGTAATCCCCAACAAGGCAAAATTTTCTTTACTTCCTCAAACATTCTAAGTTATCTGCATGTGAATCAGCTAGTAAAATATCATCTATGTAACGATAAATTATAGATTTAAGAAATTGTTTATGTATTACTTCCAATGGCTGTCTTACAAAATATTGGCACAGGGTTGGGCTATTTAACATTCCCTGTGGGAGAACCCTCCATTGTTATCTCTTAACTGTTGAGAATTATTATAAGTGGGCACTGTGAAGGCAAATCTTTCTTTGTCTTTTTCTTGCAATGGTATTGAGAAGAAACAGTCTTTTAAATCAATAACTATAAGAGGTCATCCTTTAGGTAANAAAGTAGGCAAAGGAATTCCAGATTGTAGAGGACCCATTGGCTGAATTACCTTGTTAATTGCTCTTAGGTCCATTAGCATTCTCCATTTACCAGATTTCTTTTTAATAACAAATACAGGAGAATTCCAAGGGCTGGTTGATTCTTCAATATGCTGAGCATTTAACTGCCCTTTTACCAGCTCTTCTAAAGTCTGCAATTTCTCTATTGTTAAAGGCCATTGCTGAATCCGTACAGGCTTGTCTGTCAACCATTTTAAAGGCAGAGCTGTTGGTATCTTTGAAAGATCAGCAGTTGTTGTGCCTGCTCTTGTACAATCTGGATTGCTGGTGACTGTTCTTTATAATAATACCTCCTAATATTCCTCTCAGAAACATGTGTTAGTTTATGGTTTGTTTCTGAGGTTGGAGGAATATTAATTTGGGTATTCCATTGCTGTAATAGATCACAGCCCCATAAATTCATAGCTATATTAGCCACATATGGCTTTATTTTCCTCTCTGTCCTCCTAGTCCTATACATTCAAGCCATCTTGTGCTCTGTTTCACTTGAGATAATGTTCCAATCCCTAATAACTGAACATTTACCTCCTGAAAAGGCCGATTTGGATGCCAAAATTCCGGTGCAATTATAGTAACATCTGCATCAGTGTCCACTAAACCGTCCAAGAGAATGTCATTCATTTGTATTTTTATTTAGGCCTTTGTTCATTTATAGAAGCTTGTCAAAAAATTCATTTTGTAGTTTCTCCTGAATTTCCTGTTCTTTCTGCTATAGCTGTTTTATCACCCCAAGCAGTGTGGTTTTTTACAATAGGCATTTGTTTATTTAATTATTCTGAGAAGGGGTTTCTTCTACGATGGCAGGAAAAGTCTGAACTGAATTTGCCATGGAGGTCTGTGAGAGGCCCCTTAGGGAGAGGATTACCTTGTCTATCCCTTGTTGATCTATATTCATTGGTCTAGTGTTTCCCTTTACCACACCTTTGGCATAATCCAGAAGGGAGGGGTATTCTGTTGCCAGTGTTCCTTGAAGAAACATCGTTTCTAGAAACACTCTGTTTACACTCCCTTTTCAGATGTCCTGGTTTACCACAGTTAAAACATCTGACATTATTATTTTTCCTCAAAGGTCTTGATATAACTTCTCCTGTCCACATATCATCATAGTCACGGGACTCGATACTAATTGTGTCCTTGATCCAATCTTCCAAGAGTGCAGACTGTGCCTTTAATGGCTTGATTATTCTTTTGCATGCTGTATTCATGTTCTCAAAAGCCAAGAATTCAATTTTTATCTGTCTAGCTTCTGAATTTGGTATCATTCTATTTACTGCTGAAGATAGCCTTTGTAAGAAATCTGTGAAGTATTCTTTGGGACCCTGTATAAGTTTTGTAAATGATTCAATTTTCTTTCCTTTCTCCTTAATTCTGTCCCACACATTCATGGCTGCCATGTGGCATAGAATTAGGGTTTGGTTATCATATAAACATTGTCTGTTTATATCCGTGTATTCACCTTCTCCAAGAAGCTGATCCTGGGAAATTTCTATACCTCTAGTCCTACATTGCTGTTCTATAGTTTTAGCTTCTTGTTTAAACCATGTTTTCCACTGTAAGTTTTGATGGGTTCTAGCACTGCAGCAGCTAATTCTTTCCAATCCTGAGGGATAAATTTATTACAAGTTGACCACAATTTTATCACCTGCTTTACAAATGGAGAATGCATGCCATATGATATATAGCTTCTTTAACTCTCCTTAAATCTAACATTTGCACTGGAGTCCAATTAGCTTGAATATGAGCATCTCNCAGTTGTTGTAAGGATGCAGGGTAAATTAATGTCTGCTGTCTCATAGCCTGAAGCTGTTTGTCTGTAACTGTATAATTCAATCCTGAGCTAAGTTCATCTTTAAATTTTTCTGTCTGAATCTGAATTTCTCTATAAGTCATTTTAACAGGTTTTTCTAAAGTCAATGCTAAGCTAGGTTCACCTTTAAATTATTCTGTCTGGGTTTGAATTTCTGTATAATTTCTTTTAACAGGTTTTTCTAAAGCTTTTATCTTGGCACTCAAATTGACCAANCTTATTAATGCTAAAATNAAAATGATTAAACAAATAATATTCATAATTGATGTTACATACATCCCATCAAGATTAATTATTCTCTCAGTTGTTCCATTAGGCTTCCTAATGTGTTATCAAATAGAGAACAAATTCCTACCATTGTAAAAATGTTTCCCATTTTTTAATGTGGAAAAAAATTCTCTTTTAACTAGTTTCTCCTTTTAAGATATATTAATTGACTTGCCAAATCTGTCGACTGCATAGAACAGTAGAAGTCCAAGGGAATTTCAAAGCAGCTACCTAGTGTAGTGGCAGTTCTGAGATGAAAATCCATAGAGAGAGTGCCCTCCCCCCACCAGGAGCTAAAGAAATCCAAAGAGACTCCAGCTAAGTGGTTCTAGATCTGGCCGTTAGCAGCTCCAACCATGTGTAACCCGGACTGATTGTAGCTTGGCCCTGTGGCCACTTGCAGCCCTGGACAAGCCGGGGGAGGGGTTGGAACCCCCGACCTGTAAGGCCACCAAGGGCTTTTTAATGGATTCTTGTCATGTTGGAACNCNAATTGTAAGATGAATTTCTAAAGGGTGTTGTTAAATAACAACACAGGGCCAGAAATAGGGTGAAAAATCTGACAGAGATCAGAGGAATTACAAACAGCCACCAGCCTCACCTTACCAATGCCACTGCTTCCAAAAGAGAGTGTGTTTTCTTATACCTCCACGCCTATATCCCTTTCTGTTCTGTTCTCCCATTGGCTCTCTCAGCCTAGCTACATCACTTCCTGTCTGTCTGTATAGAACTCCAGAATTCTATGGTTGATGTTGGGATTAAAGGTGTGTGTCTCCATGATTGACTTTGTTCCTAGTGTGACCTGAAACTCACAGAGATCCAGACAGACCCTGCCTGGTAGGTGATAGGATTAAGGGCGTGTGCTAACATCACAAGGCTAGTGGTTGACCTTGTTCCTCTGATCTTCAGATAAATTTTATTGGGAGACATAGATAAAATACCACCACACATGCTCATTTCTAAATTGGTGACATTATTTTAGGAAGCTTTGGTGGCTGTAGGTGGTTACTAGTGAAAGACTTTGAAGACTACACATGCCCTCCCTGCACCACCTCCATTCCGTGGATACTCTATTGTAGAATATTATTTTAAGGTTTATTACATTTGTTCATGCTGTGGAATGTTTGTTTTAATGATGCAAAGATGTGTTGCATTCTTTTGTGTTGCATTTGTTTAACTCTGTGAAGCTGTGTTACTTGCCTGTCTAAAATAACTGGCGGTCTAATAAAGAGCTGAGTGGCCAATAGTGAGGCAAGAGAAAGGATACATGGGGCTGAAAGGCAGAAAGAATAAATAGAGGGAGAAATCTGGGAGGAAGAAAAAAAGGAGCAAGAAAACAAGGAGAGGAGGATGCCAGGGGCCACTCATCCAACCACACAGCCAACCACAGAGTAAGAGTGAAAGTAAGATATNCAGAAGTAAGAGAAAGATAAAAACTCAGAGGCAAAAAGTAGATGGGATAATTTAGAGTTAAGAAAAGCTCGCTAGCAGCAATCCAAGCTAAGGCCGGGCATTTATAACTAAGAAGCCTCTATGTGTGATTTATTTGGGAGCAGAGTGGCAGGCCCCCCAAAAGAGAAATAAGAACCAACAACATTTTGGCACCCAATATAAGCCTCAAATATCCCTAGGGCTTGAGAA
>LZPO01108459.1:51272-63011 GCA_001675575.1 Neotoma lepida | reverse complement strand
GCCCACCAAGTCAGCTGGAAGCAGTTTTTCCAGGAGACATGACACCCCCATACCCACTCATCCGCCATCTTTTTATGATAACAAAGAGTCTGGAATGTTAGTCACACCCACGTGACCTCGCATGCTTTAACTAGTCATTTCCGCACAGGTCACCCCTGGGCTCAGGTCACTTCCTGGTCATACTCCCGGTGCACGCCNAGGTCACCTCTGGGCTCAGGTNACTTCTGGGTCATGTGCAGGTACATGGTCATGTGGTTTGTGCACACCAATGACCNTGCACCCTCGGCACATGCTCGAGTAGCCACGCNGACTTGAATANGCATGCACAGGTCAGCATTTAAAAAGCAGGTCCCATGTACCCTCTCCCTCCCACACGTGTTCTCCACAGGCCTGTTCACTTCCCCTTCTGTCCCCCTACCCTCAATAAAACTCTCATTAGCAGGTTTGTCGTGTTTGTGACCTTTTTCCTTGCAGAGTACTATCGCCACAAATACCTATCACCCATCATGCTGTTTGTCAACATACTACTATAACTCTTCTAATTAAGTTCTTCTGAAAGGACTAGTTTTTGTTTCTTTTCTAGAAACCCGTGTCAGCTTTAATAAGTTATAATAGTCACTCCATGCTTCCAGTTGGTGAGCAAGCACCATCTCTTGTGACCCTCTGGAAGTCTCCTAGTTATTCAATGTCAAGACTCAAGTGCCTCTGAGATTTGACCTCTCAACATCACATCAGCAAGCCCTAAAGACTTTTCTCCTACAAATTAAATCTCAAATATCTTAAGTACATCTGTCATTTTCATCTCTGTCTTCTTCAGAGTTGGTGATCTTTTTTCTCTTCTGCACTGAGCATCTGCCTTTGGGACTGCTATCAGAAACATGGACATTTCATTCTGCACATCACAACCAGTCAGCCTGCTTCAATCATTTCCTCATCTTATTGACTTATAGCAGGTGATTTTTGAGGACCCTGGCTCTGTNGCTGCTCTCTCTCAAGTGCCACTGTTAAATTGGGACTTAGTCTGTTTATATTGGAAATAAGTAGACTTTTTGTCATAGTCCTCTTAAGTCTTAGATGCTCTTTCCCAGTTGTTCTTCAGGTCTATGACAACCTCCATGGAATCCTTCTCACTCTTCCTTTGTAAGTAAGAGTTGCCAGCTCTTGGGGGCACTTATGTCAGAGCCTCCTGCTTCTTATGTCCATAAGAACTGTCTTTACATGGCATTCCCTTGTCTACTGTCAGTTATGTGATCAGCATTATGGAGTTTTACANCACAATTTTGAGCTATCCTATATCTGTACATTTAAGGTTTCTTTCTTTTAAATTAATTTTATTGTAATAAAAAACTTTTAAAACAATCACACACTAAAATTAACCATACCCCCAAATCTATAAAATTTAATGAACAGTAAAAATTGTCATTCAAGGTGTGAAGCTTCACATTTAATTTTTTTCCTTCAGGGTTGAATACATTTATACACTTATCCACCACCCATAACAAAGAAATCCAGCATAATTAGAACTAGAAAGCAATTGGATTTATATCCTTTTTCATAACTCATGCCAATTAACTGCATTCAGTCCTTCCTCATCCCCTTACTCTGAGCTTTTCTTGTTCTCTTTTCTGCATGTTATTCTGTACCCACATGTGCATCTGTTTACATGTATACACCTATTATCTATTTATCTGTTGGTAGAGGATGATGTTGACTGCATTTCTTTTCTACAGTTAATAAAACATAAGAAAGAACCGAAAAAGGCTTTCTTCCTTCTTAATTACTCTACTGCAAACAGACATTGCATTTCTTTGTCCTAATTCTTGATACACCTTTTCAATCACTTGATTTTGAATCAGATTGCATTTGTGTAAAGTAAAATAACAAATATCCTATCTGCTCAAATAAAGTCACAGTGTCTCATGGTTGCTGAATTGCATCCAAGTCTCTTTCTTTCCCATGACAAACAGTCAATGAAGAAAAAAGAAAGAATATCAACTTGAATTTGATCTAGATTCATCTGAAACATTGAACTAGATAAATCTGGCTTGTGTTCAATTGGTTATTTATTACATTTATTTATACTTGTGAGCATTTTAATTTTTACTTCATATTAAGAAACCATTATCATAAATTTTTGATCAGATAATTATGAAAATATCTTTTTATGTCTTTNTTCTAGGCTAAAATGTAAAGTTTAGATATTTATTTCCCATTGTTGATTAAACTGTCTTTGATAAAATTAATTGAAAACAGTAAAGCCATTTTTCCAATTTTCAGTATTTGAACTCATAATTTCTAATAGTGTCTTGGGATAGTATACTAGAATCATGTTAATTGGATAATGTACTGCACTTCATTATTTGGTAAGGGTTATAGTGAGGAACCTGTATTATTGTAGAACCCACTAAGCTAAAACACTCCCTCTCCTGCATGTCACCCTCATTGTATATCTTCTGAGAAGAAAATGACCAGCTTACAGCAAAGAAAATATCTACTGTCATCTCAGCTCCACAGCCATGTAAATCTTGGTCTTCTTCTATGAGACTCTCAGAACTTGGGGTGNAACCCTGGAATTGATGTATAAGCTTAGAAACTGGTCCTCTGAGTGACAAATGAATCTATAAAATAGATTTTCACTCTACTGCATTCTTGTTCATTTGTTTAGTCATAAATCCACAAGATGTGATGTTTAGGACTGTGTGTGATTCTGAAGAAAGGAAGAGCTCACTTTGCTTTGTCTTCCCCCCTCATCAGATGATCTTAAGTATAATCCAGTATGTGGTGTGTATGAGTAGATGATAGATAGATAGACAGACAGACAGACAGACAGACAGACAGACAGACAGACAGATAGATAGGTAGATGATAGGTAGATAATATGTTGATAAGTTGATGTTAGATAAACAGATTAATAGAAAGATAGATTGGTACATAATATACACATATCAAAACAGAAGTAATATAACTCAGTGCTATGAATTCATGTTTTCTTCAGCAGTGATATTATTCAGCTTTTTATTCTTTAAGAATTATGTGATTGGCAATGTATTTCTGCACAAGAGACTTCACTTTATAAACTATTTTATATAACGTAGCTTGCAACCAAAGAAAAATCTGAAGTTGAGCTTGTTATTAACTTTAGTCTCCTTAATTACCTGAATCTCTTGCAAAGCCTTGAGCAGTGGCTGTGACATCCAGAATAAACAGAGGTCAAGTGCCCACCACAGTCCACATGCAGGACAGTCTTGCCTCTGGGAGGACCCTCTGTCATCTGGTGCTTCTTTTTAAGCATGAAACAGGCATGAGGTCAACTTCAGACATGAGTTTGAGTTTTACTTCTGCTGTGATTGGCTTTTGAATTCCAGCCAGTTTCTTAANTCTCTGAACTCCACTTTCCCTTTCTAGCAAGACAGAAATGTCCTCTAGCTGGCCCTGCAGGCAGTGATGGGTACCGTGAGATTATGCCAACAGTAAGAGACTCACTAAAAGCAGTTGTCATAGATGCAGGTTTATTCTCAGAACCTATACAGGTAGTGCCATCAATCAGGACTGCTAGGTAAAAGCCTGAATGAGGAAAGAAATTAACCAAATAATGACAATAACATACATTCAGAAAATACAATGAGCACAAGTAAACATCAGATTACATAATGATGGTGGTGTAGATGAAAAATGAGCTTATGAGCTGACAAGCTGCATATGCATCCTTTTGAAAATAGCATTCAGACACAGAAATTTAATGAGGTAAGTAGTATAGTGACTAAGTAAGGATGAGATTTAAATTCTATCCAGCATATATGCAGATAGTGTGTTTATGTAGTATATACACATATAAATAGTTTTTATATCTATTATATATCATATGACAGATGTGTGTGTGTGTGTGTGTGTGTGTGTGTGTGTATTATGTATGATAGATAAGGGGGAAATAGGGGTCCAGAATGGCTGTATGGTTTTAATATTGATTCTATGACTCATATAGTACCAAATATCTTTTCTTCTTGTTACCATTATATTATATATATATCATATATAATATATATAATAATATATATATAATAATATGATATATATATATCATAATGTATATATATGATATATATAAACTTGTTGTGATCATTAACAGAAAATAGCAGATGTGCCAAGGACTTCTGAAGAGTCAAAGCCTGGTGATTTTGCAGGGCCAACGCCCCCAATAATACACCTGAGAAGCTGATAGTGCCTAGCTGGGACTTGTCCTGCCTAATGACTTGGTTCACCTGTGATCTTCATAACACTAGTTTCTCCTCCTGTTGTCCTGTGACTCTGTCATACTGCGTGATTTTCAATGTATATTGTAGCAACTCTGGACAAGTATAACCCTTCTTTGGGGCTGCTTTTGTTGTTCTCTGCTCACTATTTAACAAAAATTGCTGCACTGGAGTATTTAATGCCATCTATTCTCTATAGCCACAATGCTACAAANATGGCGCTGCCTCNGATGTTNNTGTAAGAAGTTCTGCCTTGAAGTAGATACTGTCCCCATCACCCTGTGAAGATGGTGTTGGAGCAGGACTCTCCTTATCTCCTCTGGTCTCTGTCAAAATGCCTATATTTGTGATATTACTCCCAGTCATCAATCTTACTCAGTGACAAGTGCCTTCCTGTCCTCTGTTGTCACAATTCATTCACATTTAGTCTGATTTCATGTGAACCATTTCACTGAGGAAATTTGTGGGAAGTTGTCACTTTTTAATTTATTTTTTCTTTGTTTTNCTTTATGNCCATGTATTGTTGTTTTCATTTTCTATCTTGTGTTTTATTTTTCCTTTCCAGCTTTAGGTAGGTAATTTTTAGCAGTTGTGGAGGCCNAAATTACTCAAGATCAGAGAATCTGAGCTTGCTTTACCCCCAGGGTTGCATAAGGGGATAATTTGACCGCCAGCATGGTTACCAGGTGTTTGGAAGGGTCTTCACTTGGCTCTATCTAGCAAGGGGGAGGTCTTTTGCCTTGCTCCTTGGCATTGTTATAAAAATCCCTTTTGAATAAAGTTCTGGGCCATTGGGTATCAATCCAGTCNTCCCAAAGCTATCCTGTGTTTTTGTCTTTCTTCTCATCAACTACATCTCTCTTTCTACCTGGTATTTTCTTATCCCTCTCTCCTCAAAAGTACCCTGGAAAAAGTGGAAGAAGATGTGGTGATATTTTATCTGTCTTCCCTAATAAAATTTATCTGAGGGTCAGAGGAAAAACGGGGCTGCCAGCCACTAGTAGAAAAACAATAGCCATGCAAGTTAGCACACGCCCTTAATCCATTTGGTTCTCTGTGACTCCAAGGTCACATGGGGAACTAGCAGTAGGAGGTGGTGGCACACGCCTTTAATCCCAGCATCAACCTTAGAGTTCTGAAGGTCCATGCAGACAAGGCAGGAAGTGATGTAGCTTGGTGCAGATAGGAAATTAGTTAGCAGATGAACAGGCATAAAAAGCCAGGTTAGACCGGAAGTCTCCCTCTATTCCCTCNGCTTCGCTCCTTGGAAGTAGAGGCAGCATTGGTGAGGTGAGCTAGTGGTGGCTTGCTCCTAATTCCTCTGATCTTTGTCAGATTTTCACCCTTATTTCTTGTTCCNCGTGTTTATTAATAAGACTGGCTAGAAGTTCATCTTACAAGAAGATCCCCCACAAATGACACCCAAACAGAGACTTTGTGAAAGGAGAGTAGGGGGCACCATAGAGCAGGGGGTATGCCTGGTAATGAATTAAGTTTAAGCAGTGTTATTTTAATCTTTGGGAGAAATTGTAAACATAAAGCAGAGTAATAAAAGTTAGGCTGCAGCAAGTATCTGTCTCTGTCTCTGTCTATGTTTCTCTCTTTCTCTCTATATGTAAAGTTGTAAAACAGTTTTNGTAAAGTTTGGGAAATATAAGCTTTAATTTAGGGATATGGTGAAGGTTTAATAAAAAAGTAATCTAGAATAGAATAGGTTTTCCCNGAAGAAAAAGGTCTGTGTGTTTCATATTCTGGATTTTCTAATGCTTTCTATGAGCTGTGCCTTCTACATGTGTATGTATATATCTGTTTATACACATAGCTTTCACTGTGAAGTAGCATATATTCATATGAAATCTATCAATTAGGAAATATACTGAACTGTAGGTTTAATGCTTGAAGGTTAAAAAAAGATAAACTAATCTCTGGTATGTAAGTTTTTTATTAACAACAAATTCATCATCAAGTAATTAATGATTGAAAATATAAAAATCTTGTAATTCACAGCTATATGATTTGACTGGCTTGGGATATAAGATTGATTGAGTTCCATAAACACATTTTCTAAAGCAGAAATATGCTGGAATGAAATTGTATAAATGATCTATCTAATCCCAAGAATTCATTAAATAAGTCAGAAGTACATTTTGTCCTTCGTTCTCTCTTTCTTCCTTTGTTCTTAATACTTTGACATGACTGGAAAGTGAGACTCATCTAATCTCTTCAGTGTGACAAGTGGCACCCAGGAGAAGTAAAATCTGAATCCGTTTTTCAGATAAGTAAATCCTAGAGATGCTACCACCAGCTCTTGGTAAGTTTTGATGAAAAATTACTTGTGTTATATTTAGCATCTTATTTATTGCATTGATTCAAAGATGATTATGGCCTCTAATACCTTGTCTATAAGTAGTGGCTGTGAAAGTAATCATGACTTTGTTAGAAGAGTCATAATGAAGAGAGGCAAACTAGACACGCACAGGTGAATGCACTTGTACCCATGTATTTATTGGTGTTAGATACAAGTGTGTTTTTATTTAAATGTTCAGTACTTGATTAATGGTCCCTCTAAGCTGCATTGTAACCACCCTCCTCTGTTGTCTCTGACTCTTTTCCTGGATCTTGACTCATTCTTCCGGCAGTGAGTGATTCTGTATTTGCCATTGTTGGCTCCTGTTCTGCTGTTGTTCTGTTGAGTTCTTTGATTTTGTTCAATTTGATAATGGGAGAATTTGCTTTGTTTTTGTTTTTATTTTCTTTTGTTTTTCACCACAAGGTTTCTCTGTATAATAGTNCTGGCTTTCCTGGAACTCACTTTCTAGACCAGGCTGCCCTCAAACTCAGAGATCCACCTGCCTGTGCCTCTTGAGTGCTGGGATTAAGGCACGTGCCACCATGCCTGGCTAGAAATGGGAGAATTTTAAAACACATTTGTTCCTGATTTTTTAACACTTCTTTCTAAATGTCCCTGTTCTGATGTTGTAGGGAAAATGGACTGGCTAAAGAAACCCACCCTGATCTTGGAGTTATGACCAATGAAAGAAACACAGCCTGGGTTTGGGACCTGAACCAGAGAAATGAACAATTTATCCCCAAACCCAGAACTAAGGAAACATGCCCTGACTCTGAAACTAGTACCAAAATAACACTCTTGGTCCCTAGAATCAGAGTAAGTGAAAGATATGTGCCCTGGCCTTAGAATTAGTATCCAAAAGCCAAAAATGGTCAGTGAAAGAAACACAGTTTGGCTCTCCCATCAGGGCCATCTTTGTCCCTAGCCCATAAAGGAGGGCAGGGAAAAAACTAGCCAATCCCTGTTGACTCCACCCCCAGGCCATCCTATATAAACTGCCCTGCCTGGGCAGTTCTGAGCTGTTTTCTCCACCCTGGTAGAGGCAGCTACTTTACTGGACTCCTCCTTCCCAAATAAATCCCTTTCCCAAAAGAGTTTTGGATGTGAAGACCTTCATTCACTGGCACACAGAAGAACTTTACTGGGANGTCCCATAATGGACTGAGCAAAGGAGAGCCGAGTAACACTTAAGCCTGAGAAGCAGAGCTTTGTTAGGAAGCCCCCTTAAGTGGTGGCTGAGCAAAGCTCAGCTGTAGTGGCTTTCCAGGAGAGAAGCAGGATTGCTATATCCTGCGGGAAGACCATCCCCCACCACATCAGGTATAGCCTAACTCTCCCAAACAGTCAGGATACCCTTCCCTGCAGAGCTGACCTTGCAGCTCCAGGCCTGACTCTCCCGAACAGTCAGGATACCCTTCCCTGCTGAAACAGTCCCAGGCCTGACTCTCCCAAGCAGTCAGAATACCCTTCCCTGCTGAAGCAGTTCCAGGCCTGACTCTCCTGAGCAGTTAGAATAACTTCCCCTCCAAGGCTGGGCTGACTCTTTGCAGCCCCAGCCATCAGAGCTGTTCCAAGCAGCTCAAGGTGTCCTGGACACCTACAGGGCAGAGCTGTTCTAAGCAGCTCGAGGTGTCTGGGATATCTCGCCCTCCAGGGCTGGACTGACTCTTTGCAGCCCCAGCGGTCAGAGTTGCAACTTTGTTGCTTACAGATGTTATTGCAAAATATTCCTGAATTTCTTTGAAGTTGCATACTTAAATTCTCTCTCCCCTCTCTCTCCCTCCTTCCCTTTGTGTTTCATTTATCTTTTTCATATGTTATCATTTTCTTCCCAAATCCACCCTTTTGCAGAGTTTTATTTTGTGTTTATTATTCCTGCTTGAGCTTTTCATATGTTTGTATGTAAGTGTGCATGTGAATGTTTTCAACAAAATTTCTTTAACTTGGTTAAGTAGTGAAGGACTAATCAAGAAAATTTTTGTTTGTATATTTGTTTGTTTATTGTTTTCCCCTGAGATGACTTTTTTGTTAAGGAGAACCAAGAAGGCGAAGGGAACATTAATGATCCCATTAGAAAGNTTTGAGATNTCATTGCTAACTTTTTGGGATACGAAATTGAGAAAGCAGAATAAATGTCAACGAATTCATAAAATAAGCCCTATTCTTAATCCATCTACCATACCTGGGTCTCATCCTACACATCACCCACGTGTATGCTCTCCCAGGATGGAATGGTAGCTGAACTTTCTCCTGTGTTTTATTTAGAACTATATAAATCTAAAGATTTCTCAGTTTTCTTGAGTTATTCACCAACACTGTGAGTCTTCTATACATTTGCCTATTTTGCTTATTGAAATATAATTATTTTAAGATCTTCTCAATTGTTCATAAGCTCAAACTCCCTCACATAAATAAACATCTGCNTTATATTTCCCTTTTGTTCATTAACAACAATGTACTATGTAAAATCAGAATGTCTGATTTTATCAATTTTCTCATATTTTACCTTAAAGTCCATTTAGTGTTTCCTTTAGCTACTTTTGTGTTACTGTGATCAATATCTGATAGAAACATTCCTTCTAGTTCATGGCCTCAAGGTTGAAGTCTGTCATGGAAGCCAGGGTATGACAGAGCACACAGGAAGCTGAGAGAATGCATGCTTGAGGGTTTAGGGGAAGGCACAGACCAAGAATACATCCTTCTTGACCTATGTCCTCCAAAGAGACCTCTCTCACCTTGTCTTCAGAATGTCATCATGTTGTGAATCCATCCATGATTCACTACATCATAGTCTTCATCTAAGTACCCCAGTGATATCCTAGCAGACACACCCAGAGGTACATTTTCATGCCTTTTAGTCATTTCTCAATTGGATCATGTTGACCATCAAATGACCCCTCACAATAAATGAGTTCTTTTCAGAACCATCCGGAGTACTGGCAAACACATAGGTTAATGGTTTTCTCCCCCACATTTCCTAATCCATAGCTGAGTGAAATCTAAGATTTTGAGTACCTAGCTCCACCTTTTCTATGCTGGGAAACATACTTCTAGAACAATTGCAGGGCACAAGCTGCATATTAGAATTGGAATTTTCAATTCTACCAACGTAGTTAAAAAACTCAACTTCATATCTGTCTTTAAAGAGTAGATTAAAGTGATTGAAAATGAACAACAAAGACTTGTTTTTAAAGTGTAAATAAAAGACTGCCTGTAAGGTTAAAAAATTTATGACTACCTGTAATGTGAAATGATGTTCTACAGACATCTTAAATTTAAAAATGTCATTTTTACTTTAGGGCAACTGAAAGACCCCAACTTTCTTAAGGCCTGAAACCCCCATACTCTTTAGGCCTGACACCCTCTCCCTTAGGATCGAGAAGCTAAAGCCAGAGCAGAATTGCTAAATTACTGTTTAACGGAGGTCAAGATTTCTGTTAAGATACGCTGTCCAGCCGCTGCTCCACCACAACCGGAGGNTTCTGGCAAAGAGATAATTGCTCAATTGTAGCTAGGACAATTACAGGAGTTCCNGGGAAAGTCACTGTGACCTTGTATAAACCCCCCCAAAGCTCTCTGGCAGAACCTCGATTGCTTGACCACAGGATGTCACAGGATGTCACAAGACATTCAGGTGATAACGATTATTTGGCTCTGGAATGCCACAACTCTGGTCTCCATGACAATGAGCACCCACCCTATAATTAAGCCAAACTTTGTGGAAAGTCCCTAGACACGAACCAATCAAAGATAGATCTGTATGAAAACTGTAATTCTGTGATTTTTGCCTTTAAAAACTGTGTGTGATTTCAGTTCGAGGCTTCTCTTGCTCGAGAGAGTTCAAGAGGGCCCGATTGTACAACCGTTTGTCTTATTTTTGCCTTGTAATAAACCTCTTGCAGATTGCATCAACTGGACTGGAGTCTGGGATTTTGGGGCCCCTCTTCCCGAGAAGGTAGTACCCTGTTTTTGGAGTCTATCACAACTATGTCTAACAATACATTCATTTTGTCCTCACAAAAATTTCTGTGTCTCATAGTTCAAAAACCAAGTGCTATTTTTAGTCAACATTGTATATAAAGAAACAAAATTTTGATCAATGTAAAATTGACATTTATGCAAAACTCTNNTTTGCTTAAACTCNTTTCATTTGCTTTTATGCATCAGTTCATAATTTAATCCTCTCCACTAATGCCATGGTTTAGGACATTCTTTTATTCGTCTGTTGAATGGAAAGCTTTACTCTAAGCCAATAAAATAGCCTGTGTCAGAGTCACAAAGAGTTGCATACTTGGAAATGCTGCAGTTTTGAGTGCTTTATACATTTCAGTCAATTGAGGACAGATCCAATGTCCCCAGCTGCATTCCCTTGAGGAAGCAAATTGAATCGGTAATGGGTAAGAAAAAAGTGATATGTGCATGGGAGGTAGAATTTAGTTAAGATCACTACCACCCAGGTTTATGACTTTAGTGTGTGCATCTACTTTTATACTGAATTAAGGACATTTTGGGCAGCATCAGTAAGCATTTGCTGGTTTATTTCTAAGACAACAGATCATTTTCATTATCNTATGCAAAGCGTGTCCTTCCCTTCCCTTGGTGAGTAGCACCAAGATGCCTCTGTGGTTTGGGAAATTGCCTCTTTCAGTGAAAGGTACCCTGCAGTCCCAATTCAGCTTCCATTAATTTGAGAGCCCTTGATTTTCTATCCTGTGGTGTACAGAACTCTTGAATAAGGACACCCCGGAGAGAAGGATTATCATTTTCAATGAGTAGGAATCACACTGCCTGCACCATCTTTCAGAAGCAGCTTCCACTGTTTGCCACCCAGTCTTAACAAGGCCACTGACTAAGGCGCCCACCTCTGCCCAGCAGGTGTGTGAATTAATCATTGCAGTCCAGTCAGCAACTCACTTCCTGGGCTGATTCTCCCAGAAGACACAGGAGGAGGATGATCAGACCAATCCCTTAGAAATGGAAATGAGGAGGGGGTTACTTGAAGGAAGGGAGGGAGAGAAAGAGCAAGCCCATCTCTTTTTTTTATATTTACGAAAATTTTCCCTTCATTTTACACATCAATCAAAGATCCCTCTCTTCCCTCTTCCCCCCAGCCACTCCCTTCCAACCCATCCCCCTCTT
>LZPO01108459.1:7244-26631 GCA_001675575.1 Neotoma lepida | reverse complement strand
GTTTATTTCCTTCTGCTGCTTCTCAGCCTTAGTGCCTGGAATCCTTAAATATCAGGAACTGAGTTTTCCTTATTCATTGTCACACAAATGGTCTTGAAGACTTGAGGATCATGGATACTTAGGGCACACCATCACAAGGTCTTTTGTTTCTAGCTGGGATTGCATTGTGGAAGACATGAGTAGGGTTTCCTCCAAGTTGGGGTTCTCCCTAATTGTCTAGGTGATATTAGGATGCCTGTCTATTGACTGCTGGGTTTATGCTTAGGCACAACCCTCTGATTTGTGCTCAACCACTCATAGCTATATAAAGTCTTCTAGTGCTAATCTCAATAAATAGGCTGTATGTAAGGTCTGTTCCTTAAGTTAAATGCTACCCAAGAGCCCCTTCACAGTGTTTTCAAAGGGCATAGACATCCTTATTCCCAACTCTACCACTTTATTAACATAGTAAGGGGATCCTAGGCTGGGTTTGTTCACAACATTTATTGAGCTGAATCACCAATGTGGTGCTTTATTTGCTTTATTTGTTTTAATTTCATTCAGGGGATGTTTGTCAGTGTGTGTGTGTGTGTGTGTGTGTGTGTGTGTGTGTGTGTGTGTGTGTGTTCTAAACTGCTAGAATGACAAGATGGCAGGATAACAGTATAGCAAGAGATGGGTTTTAATGTTCCCATCTTCTCTTTTCTGTCTTAGAACAGGAGGACTATCTTTGACAACACGACGATGATGACGTAACCCTCCCAACCCAAGAGCAGTTCCAATTTTTAAGCTTTCTTGGGCAGAAATATTTACATCAATAATAAAGTTCCATGGAAATCTTACATCAAACTGAAGCTCTATCTGATAAAAATGGCACAAGACCTGCAAAATCAAGGCCTCACAGAGGAAGCCTTCGTGACATACTACAAAATTTTAATGTGAGAACCTGCAGTTTCCACCTCCTTTCCCATGATTGACCCCTCACTCATTCTGTCCTCNTCTTTATGCTTCTCACCCTTGTTGACCTTATGGAACTTGACAAAGCCATTTTTGAATCAGATTTCTGGTACATCACACACATGCTTTCCCTTACTGTTCAAAGACATGAATGAGGACCAAAGTTGGTAGTATCACATACAGGGAATTTCATGAGTAAGAGACTTAGTTCTTGAGCCTGTGCCCACTTGGCCCAGCTTTTAGACAAAGGAGTAGGCAGGTAAACAGGATGTGTATGCATTGGTGTTTTAACTGCGCTATCTCTGCCCAGGCAGCCAGTTGTAGGCATTTTGCTGTAGGTGTCAGAGCACAGATACCACTTCATCTTGCAGTCTGTTGATTGGTATAGGAAAGAGGTTACCCTTTCCTGTAGCTACACAGTCACCCGAGGACTGTGGACCACCTGGGATCAGTGTGGCTTAGCACAGTCACTGGGCTGTTCATCACACTTAGATAGGCAAAATAAATACCAGATTGCAGAGCTGACCCCAGGGAATGACTCCTACAGGCTCAGTGACAAGAACATTGTGTGTCTGAAGAAGGAAAAGATGCTAAAGGTCTCACCAGTCATATCTAGCCCTGAGTTTGATGAAACAGAACCTAACAAGATATATTCATGTCANTCTAAGGAGTTCAGGCACTGGGGAGGAGCTCTCTGGGCATGACTCCATTGATCTTCAGAAGACTGTGTGTGCTGGTTAGGTACATCACCTTCCTGTTCCACAGAGGAAAAGAAAGCTCAGATTTAGAGATGTACTCACGTACCACAGTTTGCATTCCCCAGGTTGTATAACTCCTAGAACATAAGTTCTTTTTGTTCTCTATTGTTGATGTTCTGCAAGGTGAAGGCAGTTTTTTGAGATGTCAGTAAATCTCCCACTCATTTCTTCTCCCTTCCAAAGACAAATTGCTCTTACCAGGGCACTCATGTGTCCTCCCAGATATCAGACTGTCACACTCAGTTTCTAATCACACCCTCCACTCAAGAAAAGTTTCTGACACAGTTGTGAATCTTTCCTGGTTCTTGGACTGATGTAAGTGCTGAAGCAGGTTGGCAGCTTTTCTGGGTGTAGTATCTCATTAGGTTCCACAGCACAGCTCCCCCTAGCTCTAAGCATCCTCAGTATTAATATTCTCTGAGGTGAGGTTGTACCCTGCTGAGAAACAGCACACTAAGGTGCTGTATGAGCAAAGATTCATATAGTAATTGGGAATGGAAGAAAGAGACCACTGTCTGTTTCCTGTTTTGAAGTTCAGGAGGATGGCCTGTTTCCTCAAGGTTCTGTGGGTCCGCTAACTATCTGCTGCCTCCTAAGTGCTAGGATGACAAGCACACACCATGTCAGATTAGCTATACTTTTTAATAGCTGATGTTTGCTGAATGTACCAGTTGGCAGAAGAGTGAGGGCCTTTCTCTCTCTGGACACTGGGAGTAAAAGGGATGTGGGACTTCAGGGTGTGCCTCTTCTTACTACAGAATTCCTGAGAGATGTGTATAAGAGACAGGGGCCTTTCTCTCTCTGGACACTGGGAGTAAAAGGGATGTGGGACTTCAGGGTGTGCCTCTTCTTACTACAGAATTCCTGAGACTCTGCAGGAAGAGACCAAATTTACTCAGGACTTCAATTAGACATTTTGATTTTTATGTACATCTTAGCCACTCTGCTCTACACCTTTAGACTACTTGTGGAGAAACCCAGAAAACTCCCAGAATATTGAAACTGTCTTGCCCCTGGAAAAAAATCCAAAATCTTCATTTTCTATGTGGCTGACCTAACATCTCCAGAGCAGCAAGGAGCTACTTAGAGAAAAGCCACAGATCTTGACCCTGGGTAGGAGGGGAGCTGATGCTACCTCAGCATAGCAGTACAGAGGAGAGGGATGGCAGGGAATGGGGCTCAAGTCATGCATGAGATACTGCTGCTCCTCCTCACTTGTTTTCTTTTTCTCTTTTCTGACATTAGAACTGTTTTAATTCTCCATTTCTGTTTTGTATTGCAGACTATAAATAGTTTTTGAAAGGGCTGAAAGCCTAAAAATCACACTGCTAAGGCAGTATACTAAGGAATTATGAAGGCTACCTGGCAGATAAGGTCAGTGTGTGACTATGGAGGCAGAAGGATTGCATGTCACCTGGTCAGCCTGTATCCTGGGACTGTGTCGTGTTGTTTCAGTGAGTCTTATGATCCAATGAATAGGCTTCACACTCACTTGAACACACATACATTTTATTCAGACAAGCCAACACACACATACACACACATACACACATGCATGTATGCACTCATATACACACACACTCATACACATGCAAAGAAGACTGAGACATAGTTGGTACTGAAGACAGCTATACAGCAACTGAGTAAAGGGGTGGTGGTTGTTTTCTGTAGTACCAGGATTATGAAAGCAAGCATGGATGCTATGCTAAGATGTTAGGGCTGAATAGACCTGCACTTTGTTCATCTCTTTGCTGACAAGGATTTTTATTATGAGATTTGAAGTATTAGCCTGAATCCTTTTCTCTTTCTGTAGAAGAAGACAGAAGAGGAAGAGGTAAAGAACAAGTCTTTCTGGGATAATATAAGAAATACCTTCCAAAACTCCCCAGGAATTGGAAAATGGGGCTCCCTTCTATATAGGCCAGTGGATGGCAGTGATAAAGATAGGAGTGGAGAGGCAGGCCCCAACCTGGCATTGACATCTACAAAGGCTGAAGAGTATTCAGGAAGAAGCACACCTATGAAAGAACCAGTGGTGTGTGGCCCACAGGTAGCCTTTGAAGAAATAACCCCCACCACATCATCATCAGACACTCATCATGGGGATTCTAAGATGATGNAAAGCCCAGGTAAGTCACCACAGGTTCATAACTTGGAAATGAATGTTTCCCACTGTATCTGGGATAGCCACACAGTTCGAGACTGGAGCTCACTCATAAGGTAAGGCAGTGCTGGTAGACAGNTGTCTGAAGTCTGGAGCACTGAGCAACATAGAGAATGCTCCTTCCCCTTGTCCATGTCCTTAGCAGTTTGCTTCCATGGGTCTACTCTGCTGTGGTAGCAGAACCTAGTGTGATGAGTGTTGTCTCTTTCCTTCCTGCCATCTGACTGTCTTGTGAAAATAGCCTTTAACTTAGTTTAAGCCAGATAAGTTTCCTCAAAACTTGTTGGAATTCAGATTCTCATCTTTTCAGAGCTCTGTAGAGATTTGAAGAAGCACGTTAAGAAAATATTGAATCATCTCCCATCATAAGGAATGGGCTGTGCATTGTTACTTTCTGAAAGTCGGACTCTCAGATAATCTTAGGACATAATGGAGAGATGTGAAGGCAACAGAATTTGGGGTGCGTGAGATTGTGTTATCAGCATTTGGTAGACTCTCACAGGAAATCCTCAAGTAGGGCCAGAGAGAAGATGACTCTGTGGATGAAGCGCTAACAGTAACAGTGTTAGAACCTGAGATGGAATCTCCAGAAAGCACGTGACAATGAGGTATGGTTGGCCACCTGTACATTCAAGGTTCTCTTGAGGTGAGATGGGATGGAGAGACAGGAGAAGATCTGGTTTCTCACAGCACAGCTAGCTGGGCAGACACAGAAGCACAGAAGACAGAAGAGATTCGGTTGGACAAGAAAGGACGACACGCCAAGCAGTCAGGTCACATCTGCAGATGTGCTCAAGCACCTGTGCGTCCTTGCTCAGGGGTGAACAAGCATGATCTCAAATCAGAGACAGATCATGGACATGCACAAACACACTCACTGTTCATACATAAAGGATTTTAAAGAGGAAATCCATAAATATTGCGGAATGAATTTCTCAAATATCTCAGCTCATTTGTTTTATGTTGTTTTTTTTTTTCACTTGTAACATCTACCTTTACAGCCTGAATAGGCGTGACTTGAGATCCTGCCACCTCAGCAAGCAAATGCTGAAATTCCAAGTGTGCATCACCAGGTCTGGCTTTTCAGATGTTTCTAAAGTAATGGTTGATTCTTGTCTTGCCTTGCATTAGTCAAAATCTCTTCTTGAATGAGGAGGTGCTACAAGACAAATTGCAATGCTCTGTCTCAATTAGGCACAGGTAAGAGAGTCAGCCTTTCCCAGCCATGAGCCGGTGAAGCCAGCAATCCACACGTTTACAGAGGCAGGTGAGAGAGTCAGCCTTTGCCAGCCTTGAGCCTGTGAACTCAGCAATCTACACATCTGTATAATATAGTGAAGGAGCAGGAGTAAGCTGCTCAGTTCCTATTTGACTTAGAGAAGTAATTAGGAAAGGGATGACTGGTTCCAGCTAAGTTGAGATATCTACCCCTGGGACTTTACTGGACTTAGTGTACCATCTTCACTCACAGTTGGAATCTTGGGCTGCAACTTTTCTAGGCCGTATATGCATATGGATGGCCCCGCAATTCCGGGTCTCAAGGATCTCACCAGTACTTACAACGTGGCTTATTGGGGACAATCTGTGGTATTATGACCTTGAGACAAGTCTGTGCACATTTCCATGCTGTCTGCAACTTCTTAAAATTTAATAGGGTTTCTCGGCATGGGGTCCTCGGCTGGGCGGGGTTTCACTCAGTGCCTTGTGGGTCCTTCTTGCACCGGCTCTCTCTTTCTCTTGGGCCGGTGGCGCTGNCAAAATGGGCAAGTGTCGTGGTCTCCNTACTGCCAGGAAGCTCTGCANTCACCGACGGGACCAGAAGTGGCATGATAAACAATACAAGAAAGCTCACTTGGGCACAGCCCTGAAGGCCAATCCTTTTGACGGTGCCTCTCATGCAAAGGGAATTGTGCTGGAAAAAGTAGGGATTGAAGCCAAACAGCCAAATTCTGCTATCAGGAAGTGTGTCAGGGTGCAGCTCATCAAGAACGGCAAGAAGATCACAGCTTTCATACCCAATGATGGCTGCTTGAACTTCATTGAAGAAAACGACGAAGTTCTGGTTGCTGGATTTGGTCGAAAAGGTCATGCTGTAGGTGATATTCCTGGAGTCCGCTNTAAGGTTGTTAAAGTAGCCAATGTGTCCCTTTTGGCCCTGTACAAAGGCAAGAAAGAAAGACTAAGATCCTAAATTTTGACAATGGAAATACAATAATAAATTTTCATATTCTCAAAATAAAAAAAAATTTAATAGGGTTTCTCATGGTCTCACAGCTCTTGGGTATAGTGATCTGCATGGCTGAGTATGATCACACCAGGCTTTCTTCAAGGTGGAAGCTCTGGAATACTAGTAGTTTGGCTCAGTCTATGTCTGAAAGGCACAGAGGATGGAAGCTACTTTTGTGAGACTCAATCTGAAGACCCATGAGGACCCAGGGAAACGTAAGTCCAGACCTGAGAGTCCAGAGGCCAGCAGACCTGGAGGTATAAATCTCAGATAAAGAAGACACGTCTGGCCCGGAGGTGGTGGCACACGCCTTTAATCCCAGCACTCGGGAGGCAGAGGCAGGCGGATCGCTGTGAGTTCGAGGCCAGCCTGGGCTACCGAGTGAGTGCCAGGAAAGGCGCCAAAGCTACACAGAGAAACCCTGTCTCGAAAAAATCAAAAAAAAAGAAGAAGACACATCTGTCCATAGAGCAATACAGCTGAACATTTTCTCTGCCCGTTTGTTCTGTTTAGCTCCCATATGCCTTCATGTTACCCACATGAGTTGGAGGGCACTTTGCCCACTGTGTCTGTGAACCCACACAGAAATTTCTTCACAACCAACTCACAGTCACACCTAGAAATACTTTGTTCCATCCACTCAANCTGGCAAAGTCCAGGCTCATAGCTCCCTGATGGGAATGTCTTTCTGAAAATGTGTTGCTCTCATTGGTTGATAAATAAAACTGTTTGGCCAATGGTGAAGCAGAATAAGGTTAGGTGGGACATTCGAGCTGGGGGAGAGAGTAAGAAAGCAGAGCCGGGCAGATGCCATTCTACCATCTAGAGAACAGCATGTAAGGGCACACAGGTAAAGCCACGTGGAACATGTGGCGACATAGATTTATAAAATGGGTTAATTTAAGATGTAAGAGCTAGCTAGTGAGAAGCCTGTCACAGCCATAGTTTAAAAATGATGTAAGCCTCTGTGTGTTTACTTGGGTCTAAGCAGCCGTGGGAGCCTGGGCAGGACACGAAAAAACTTTTTTGCACCCATGCATAAAATATATACAGTATATAAAAAAATAGATAGTTTTAAAAAATAAAGTATTTAAAGAGACATTAAAAATAATATAATAAGCACATAATAATGAATATTATACAGAGAATCTAGATTGTGCTGTCTTTGGGATTTTTTAACTGCAGAGAGACATTTGATTATAAAAGTTGCTGAGATAAATCAATATGTATATTTTAAAGGTATCTCGATTTCAAAATTTATGTCTAAGGATACTTTACTTTGGAAAGGAGGTTCTGCTTTTGTTTCCACAGAAAGCAAGAGGCTATGGATTTGTTCCAGGTTAAGATGGATCAGATTTGATCAAACCAGACCTCCTGAACCTTAACAGATGGTACCTATCAACAAAGTTTATAGCCGGTCTTCCTGGGACTTGACCATTATCTCAAATTTTCTCAGGATTCCCATAAGATTGCCAGTGCCCTCATCCAACAGGAAGTAGTATGAGAAACTACNCCCACATTCCCAAAAATTGGACTATAGATATTTACGTGTCTTTGTTTAGATTGTTGGTTACAATTTGTTATTGGTCATAACCAATCTCTTTCTAAAAGAAGAAAGGGAGATACGATATGAAAACATAGGATATAGATATGATAGGATAAAAGGGTAGATTGTTGAATCTACTTTTAAAGAGCAACTTGTTTAAAATGTTTTACATTGGTATAGATTTTAGTTTATTGACACAAATTAAAGTTAATTTTGTTATACTCTATGTATATTTCTACTCTCATTTAAGGTATTATATTTATGTAATTCATTTAAATTGGAATGGATAATTAAGAAATACAGATTAATGATTAGTCTTCTGTGATAATCAAACTTATAGTCATGTTAAGTTTTCTAGTTATATATAGATATATTTCAATTAGGTAGGTAATCTTCAAACACTTCAAAGACCTACAAAATATGGCATTTAAAATGTTTTAAAAACTTTCTATACAGTAAAACACGTCTGTTCCTGGCAGCACTGATTTACTTCAAAGAAAAAGATAGGCATCAAAGACACTCCATATAGAGTTTATCTTCTTGGCAAAAAAAAGCCATTTGGGTAAAAGAACTGTCCTTGCCTGGACTGCTTAAAAAGATGTAATGTAAACTGGACATACAGGACACATAGGAAGGTAACCACTGAACTTTACAAGACAAGATGGTCCTTCTGATTCCTGCTTTGCAGAGGAGACTGCAGACATTCTACAGGACACACAAAAAAGTGACTGAGAGAATCTGGGCCTGTAGGCTAAAGATGATGCCCCAACATTGCAGAAAAACCTCGGGTGACTGTGCAGGCAGTCAGATGTCTCTATCATTCTAGATTTTTGGAAGTTGCTTATAATGTTCTTCCTGTTTACTTAGGTAGTATTATATCCTTCTGAGGTCTTTGATGTAGTTAAAGACTAGATNGTTATGGTTATAGTTTTCCTTAGTTATAATAAAAAATAAATTAGGTATAAAAACTTTCGACTCAAAAATATAGGATAGATAAAATATCTTCTTTAATTTTGCCAAATACAAATAGATATTGTAACTGTAATTCTTGCTAGATAACTATTTTGTTTTATGTAATTTTACTATGTTAAAGTTAAAACTTTTTTTTAAATAAAAAAAGGGGGGAATGATGGGAATTCTTTCTGAAAATGTGTTGCTCTCATTGGTTGATAAATNAAGCTGCTTGCCAATGGTGAGGCAAAATAAGGTTAGGCGGGACATTCGAACTAGGGGAAGAGAGAAAGAAAGCAGAGCTGGGCAGACACTAATCTGCCATCTAGAGAACAGCATGTAAGGGCACACAGGTAAAGCCACATGGAACATGTGGTGACATAGGTTTATAAAATGGGTTAATTTAAGATGTAAGAGCTAGCTAGCAAGAAGCCTGCCACGGCCATAGTTTTAAAATGGTATAAGCCTCTGTGTGTTTACTTGGGTCTAAGCGGCCACAGGAGGCCAGGCAGGACACAGAAAACCTTTTTCTTACAGCTCCCAGTCAGCTGTGGCCAGAGCTTGGAGAAGAAAATCCCTGCCTGTTTTGAGGTTCCATTACGGGGCCTGGGAGGGACGGTGTGCTGCTGGACAGAATACCAATGACTTTGTGTTCTGCTCAGTAACNCTATGCCAAGTAACCTCAGTCTTCTCTCTTTTCTGTTGCAATTCAGAACCTCTAAGGCCTCCACCCTGTGGTCCTTCAAAAGGGTTTGTGTTATCAGTTCCTCCATTCTGCAAAGAAGAATACCAAGAAGGGGCTAGAAACATATGGGGTATTATGCAGGACCCTGGTAAAGATATGAAAACCCCTTCTTGATCTGAGACTGTTTCTTCCCCCTTGGCTTCCCATGACTCCCAGAAAACATATCCAGGGCCTGTGTCCATATGCACCACTCCACAGAAGGAACCTTGGACGACAAAGCCTGGCCACCTTGAATTTGATGATTTTGCATGTGGCTGCTTTTCAGAGTCCCCTCAATTGAACAATTTGCTTCAATGCTATATCTAGAAATTTTCACTCTAGTGGTGGCTAATGCCTGCAATCCCAGTCATTGGTAAACTGAGGCTGGAGGCTTCCTACAAGTTCAAACCTGGCTCACATGCAGAGTGAGACATTGAAGTAAAAGCAGGCAGGCTGGCAGGCAGAATATCAGGTATGAGACATGGAGACAGCCACATTGACTAATTCTAAAAGGAGGAGGACTCAATTCCTTTTGTGGTCTGGTCTGAGCACCTACTCTGTGACAAGCCTTGGATATAAATTAAACACCTCAAGACCCCTGAGCAGATGTTTTTGCTNNTGCAGGGAAGACCCTAGTCCCAGGATGTGCTAAGAGGGAAATGTCAGGTTCATCTCATCTGTGCCTTTATACAGTACCCCAGCAAAGCACTGGAGCAGTTAAGGAGGTGAAACACTAAGGTGGGGAGGATGAGAGTCATTTACTGGGGTGGGGGCTTCACTTACTTTTATTATAAGAGAGTGTGATTGACAGTGCCAGGGAATTGTAACAAGTTGTTTTCTCTTGGCAGGTAAATGAAAAGTACCGTGTCACACGTATAATTCTCATGCCAAATGGAGGGCCTAATTATTGTTATGCTGAAAATGAGGAGGAACTCTTTTTTTATTCAAGAAGAGCTGGGGCTTCTCACCTTAGGTTGGATTCATGTAAGCAAATTGATCTCCCTGGTGATGTGCTCCTCTTCTAAGAGCACTGCCTAGCTCTTTCTCTGCAGAGTCAATTCATTCCAGATCATCCTTCTCTGAGCACATTTAGTCACTAGTGTTCCAGCCTTGAGTCAAAGGCCATTTCCTGGTGCATTTCCAGCTTTTCTAATTTTATCTCTTACTCGAAGTAATTCTTCAAAGTTCTAATACCTTATGAGTGGGTGAAAAATGGTAGTTTCCCTAGGACGTCTGAGAATACAGCATAGAGACCATATACCTAAAAGTATTTTAACTAAGTCAAAAGAGTTCATTCTAATAACTTTTTTTGTCTTTAAGAAAAAGCACTTGCTTTGTGCACACCTGAAGAGCTCCATCATGAAAGGTTTTCAAGTATTTGGACATGTGGTACATGCTTGTAATAATCTTCAAGAATATACATTTCTTTTCTTAGGAGAGTTCTTCTTAATGGTTCTCTCATTTTCAAGGCCTGAAACTCACAGAACAAGCATCTTTTCTTGAAATGGGACAGGTGTAACCCACAGTTGGTTATTTCTAGGTTTTCAAGAGATGACAAGCACTTTTGTACTCACAATTGGGAAGTGATGTTGTGGAAAGCAGTCTTCTGTGTCTTCATGCTTCAGTTGCATACATTTTTACTGATTGTCTAACAATAATATACCATGGCAGATAGAAATTTGNCCCTTAGTGCCTGGACACTAATGGGAGATGACACAGGAAATGAACACCAATTCCCATGAGACAGAGTTCATTCTATTCTTCAGGAGGTAAATACAGGGCACTGTGGCTTTCAGAAGTGGGGATCCCACTTGATGTGACTTTTGATGACATGTAAAGAGGGGCCAAAAGAGAGTTCCTTGGGGAGGAGTCTTGTATCAGTGAGCAGTCCTGTTTGTTGGGATTCATTGTTGGTATCAGAAAAAGATGGTAGATTTGTGTTGACATAACCATTCAGAGCCATGTTCTCCATAGTCCAGCATGAGTAGTAAGAACTGGGGTGATTTGAGTAAATGGAGAATTCTTCAGGTTATTTTGGGCAGAATGATGATGTGACCAAACCAAATTCCAGAATGAAAAATGAAGGTGTTGTAAGGCTGGTGGCAGTGGGGAGGCCAGTTAATGTTTGAGAGTGCTGACTTCCAATGATGATGAGAGGGTGATGACCATGTGCACAGGAATGTGGCATTTCATAGATCCGGGAGCTAAGGAATAGAGGTTGTCAAGTCTGTGATAGGGCAGGCTTGGAGTTGGGCTCATGGGGATGACAGTGATCATCTCATAAGCATCTAGAGGAAGACTGACTTTGGAAGTGGGGTCCAGTCCTATCTTGCACAATTGAAAGCACTTGTGAGATATCACATCTTGAAGCCACTGCTGGCAGCTGGAAGGAGGTTTGGGGAAACCAGGTAAAGGCAGAAGAGGGACCTAGAAGGCTTCTGCNTGGAGCTGGACTTGAAAACCTGGTAAATGGGGAGTAATGAGAGCTGAGGAGGAGATCTAATGAGGAGAGAAGGAACACAGTGGGAGATGACAGAGACACAGACTGCAGGAGAAATGGCTATGGGGTTCACAAAAGCCATACAACAGGGAAAGTGGGAAAATGAGTTCAGGACGTGACCCAAGGACAGATTCCAGCAGGAAGAAGATTCAGATCTCATGCTGGAGCTCATTGAGGATGTTGGCTAATGAGTTTTAGGCCATGGTGGGCAGATACTGCAACCTTTAAGGAAGTCATGGAAAGGTGGATGTAATGGCACAGCCCTGGAATCCTAGAATTCAGGAGGGTGAGCCTGCCAGATGGTGACTTTGGCACAAACCTGTGCTTCAAGAGAAGACTGTGGCTCAAAAAAAATCATCTAATGAAGTTTATGGCTATTGTGAGTCTGTTAGGACTGTCATGTTGAGGCTTACATCCAGACCCTAGATCCTAGGGGAAGGGAGAGAGACGAGGCTGTTCTTTTCAGAACTTGGTTAATCAAATTCTGACATTACAGGAACTGGGAAATGGTTTAAACATGGTTTTGTCCATTTGAATTTTGTTTTCTTGATTTTAGTTTTTTCTCTGACTTCTTTTAGTTTTACAAATGCTTGATATTTCAAAATATAGCTCACTTGTTAGTGTGCCTACACGGACAGTGTAGTTTAATAACTACTTGAGGGACATCTTTGTGCATATACCACTTAGAGAAGGAAACAGGAACTTGCCCAGAGCCTGATCCAGCTTTCCAATATCCTTCCTCTAAGATTGATCTCCCTCTTACTCTAAGCATCTCTCCCTTGATTACTTTAGAATTCATCTCCTAACTGTGCCTCCCTCCATACTATCAGTACTTCAGCACTGCTTTTGTCTTGAAATGCAACGGATAGATATGTGACTTTTACATCAGGCTTGCTTGCCTTAACATCTGCAAGGTTCTTCCCCACTCTGGCATGCAGTAGTCTAATGTGTGTTTACACCTGGTGAGCCAGTGAAGGAGAGGAGGAAGGGAAGGAAAAAGAGGTAAGATAATATGACAGTAGTATGTACAGTACAACATCCGAAGGGCAGAAGTCCTCCTCTTCACATAGGAAAAAATCACACAGGTNTCAGAGACAGGATTTGAAGGCATGGAGCTGGAGACCCAGAAAGACTGTTGAACTGATGTTTGAAGTAGTCACGGGAACTCTTGGTGAAGATGGAATCAGAGTCTGTTGTTGGCAGGAGGGAAGCAGAAGTAGGTTAGAAGCTGAAGGACAAAACTTTGAATAGTTACTATTTAGACATCAGGTATAACTAGGCATGGATGAAGAAAGGGATCTTGTCCTCAATGAGGGACCTGCTAAGAAGTAATTGAGAGAACTTCAGCTTATTTGGACCTTAATGATCAGGAAGACAAAGGAGATTGCCCTATCTTCCCTCTCCACTAGCAGACCAGTGCTTTCCTGGCATGATATGGGGAATCATGGTAGGAATCAGTTGTTGAAGCTCCTTGGGACTGCCTTCCCTGGTGGATCAGGCATGGGGCTCACTGGGAATTCTTGGCTTCTTTTTTTCTTCTCAGACCCATCCAACCCAGACAGCCTTCTTGTCGAGTGTGGATTTACACACACATTTTTGCTACCAGAAGCTGCTGCCAGAATCAATTGCAGTGATGTGTACACCCAAATATAGTGAGTACGTAGGATTCNGGTGTGGAAGGTCCTAGGGCAAAATNCTCTATGGCTCAGAACACTTAAAAGGTAAATAATATCCACAGAGTTTCTTAANTGATTGCTATAAAAGCCTCCCTTTAAGGTGCATATTCTAATTAACACCAGATTCTCTTAAAAGATGTACTGATACCACTGCTGGGTTTCTAAGACAAACCCTCAAGAGCCAGAGGTTNAANAAATTCCACACCAGACANTGTATATAAGTGTCATTTCTTTTCATTCCCAATGTCATGTTATTTTGAATTTCTCAGCAGAGTTAGTGTTGGAAAAACAATGAATCATCCTTCCTTGTTTAGTAATAATTTTTTGTACCCTGGACATTGTCCCACTGGAATTAGTGAACCCTGGTTTTAGCACATGCCCACTTGGTACTCACAATGATTGAGCTGAACAGACCTCTTTTTTTTGTTTGTTTGTTTGATTCTTCTTCCTTCTCATTTCTACTGTTGAGTTCCTTTGTGTCAGTTGGTCAATGTTCAAGAAAGACATCCTGAGAGAATGAGACAGAGAGGGAGGTACACATACAGAAGTAAGAAGAAGGAGAGCAAGGAGGATGAAGAAGAAGATGAGAAGCAGAGGAGGAGGAGGAGAAAGAGAGGACAATTAGGATTATGAAAAGGAAGACAAGATCTAAGAGGAGGACAATGATGACAGTGATGACTAAGAATAGGAGGAAGAGGTCCACATGTTCTATGAGGGAGGAAGGGATGTATAGAGAAGACAGGAGGAGTGGATGGGAGAAGAGGTAGAGTGAGAGAGAAATAAGGAGAGAGGTCATGGAAAGGAGAGAAGAGAGGAAGAAAAGAAAAAGGAAAGAAGAGAGAAGAGAGGAGAGATAGATGGAGAGGAGAGAGAGGAAGGAAACTTGAGGGATATCTAATTGATTGTGATTTTTACTTTTTCTCATTACAGAATTGGAATTTTCACTCTGACACCATTTGGATTAAACAAAGTATCATTCTTCCCTCAGAGAATGTTCCTTTCCCATAAACAGGATTCAGCTCTCTTCTGTTTAGATATTTATGTACAAGGAATTTAGGCCATATTCCCACCCAGGACATAGAGTTGATAAGGTTTATCATCCTTTCTGACCCTCATGGAAATTCAGCCTCTTCACTCACCTTCCTAGAAATCCATAATAACCATGTATGTAGGAAGCAGGGGGGCAGTGGAAATAAGTTTCTCATATTTGCAACCTGGTCATTTACTGTCTTTGAGGGTGCTGACCATCCTGCCCCTTTTACCTGATATCTGGGGATACTAATATTATGTACTTTACAGGCTATTGAGAAGATAAAGGAAGAGGGACTGGGGTGGACTTAGGGGCAGAGTGTGTCTTCAGCATGCTTGAAGCCTGGATTCCATCNCCAGTAACATGGAGGAAAGAAGAAAACAACAAAGTATGGAATCCATTAGCTTATTCAAGGCTTATTAGATGTTAATTTGTTCTTCATCAGTGTCATTTACCAAGTTTCAGTTGGTGCTCTGAATGCCAAGGAAAAATGTAGGCAAATCTTTTCATCCTGCCAGACCACTTTCAAATAACCACACAGAGACTTACTATTAGTTATAAATGTTCAGCCAATAGCTTAGGCTTGTTATCAACTAACTCTTTCAACTTATATTAACCCTTATTTTTTGTCTACATTCTACCATGTGGTAGTACCCTTTTTCAGCATGGGATATTCATCTGATTCCTCTGCATCAGGGTATCCATTCCATGTGACTCTGCCCTTCTTCTCAGAATCCTCTCAGTTTGGCTCTCCTGCTTAACCTCTTCCTGCATAGCTATTTTCCAGTTAGTGTGGGGGCCTATGGAGCCATGTGCCAGTAAAGATGGCACTGGGAGGAGGCAAGGAGGGAGGAACCCAAGTTGTTTACAAAAAAAATAGGATTAAAGCTTTAGGTTGGGAGAGATAACATCAACACATGATCCCCCTCGTGGACGCATTGTAGATAATGTAGACCAGGTGTGTGATTGGGTGACCTTTAAGATGATTGGCCTGACAGGACATCTACCCCTGAACATTGTGGTTTACTGCTTTAAAAGGGGCTTGCTGTTTCCTAATAAACGAGTTCCTGCTTGACTTGACTCCCTGCGCATCTGATTGTCTCTGGAAAAAAGGGAGGCTGGGAAATGGGTGAGTGGCATGCTTACCTTTCCTCCGTCCCAAGACCCCTCAGCTAAGGGGGCTTAAGGTCTCTGTGGGGTGAAGCCCCACGAGTTACCTCTTTATTAACAATGAGAGCAACACATCTTCACAGTGTAGAAATGGATTATTCCACAGCATTTCCTCNTTTTTTGTGTAATTAAAAAAGAAGGTTTTAACTTCAACAAAGTAAAATTATATACAAGAAAAGCAGTTATCAAGTAAGAATTATAGTTACAGTATCCAGTCCATTTGTGTTTGGCAAAATTAAAGAAAATACTTTATTGTCTATCTTATCTTTATGTGACTAAAGTTTGATATCTAATTTACCTTTTATCATAACTTAAGAAAACTATAAGTTTAGCTATTTAGTATTCAGATTCATCAAAGACCTGAGAAGGG
The DNA here is from genome assembly GCA_001675575.1 of Neotoma lepida. NCBI lineage: Eukaryota > Metazoa > Chordata > Mammalia > Rodentia > Cricetidae > Neotoma > Neotoma lepida. The sequence continues at coordinate 10,579 of LZPO01108459.1, read as the reverse complement.
TGTAATATTACCTAACAACAGGGACATCTGGCTGCCTGGACAAAGTACCTCTGTAATGTTGTAGCATCTATCTTTGGCCTATAGGCCTAGTATATCTGACAGACATTTCTGAGAAGTTGGGAATTTTGAAAAACTGTCATACTTTGTCTTCACAAAGTTCAGGAGTCACTTTCTTTTGTGTCCTGCTGGTCCAGTTTGGACAGCATTCTTTCAGTAATTGAGGCAAAGGCAACTTCTTTGCCCAGTGGCTAACTTTTGCCACAAAGAAAGAAAACTCCATATGGAGGTTCTTTTATGCCCATCATTTTCTTTCGAANTAAATTGGTGCTACCAGAAGCAGATGTGTCTCATTGTCATGAAAAGCCTCGGGTAATTAAATATATTAAATGCCATGTTCTGTAGGTTTTGAAGTGTTTGAAGACTTTCTTCATAGCATGCAAAAAATCAAAGGAAGTTATGTTTCACTTATATATAAGTATTTTTAATATTTAGAAGTACTGTGCATACAGTAGTACTTAAAATTTCTTATAAAGTTAGGAAATTGGAATTGTTTATACATTCTGAATATATTAATATTTTAGTAATGGAAAATGCACATAACCCTGGGTTGGTGTGGCATTTCTCAAAATGTTTGAAGCCATTAACATTTGTGTCTAAAGGTAACATATATTATTTGATATTTTTATTTTTCTATTATATATTCAATTAAGTCTATTAAAATCTGACAAGAATAAGGGAAGATTCATGTATATATTCCTATAATTCACTAATATGTATAATAATATAATAACAGGCAAAGGTGAGAACAGCAAGTGAAATTATCATAGTTAAAGAAATTATATTAGGTAATCTAAAAACCATAAACTCAAATATCTCTATATGTATAGGTAAAAAATAGCAGGTATTACATCCTAAATATTTTACCATGGCAGAATTGAGACATGCAGAGTTGAATGATTTATTTTCAAAATTAAGAAAATCTTTAATGGAAATGTTTGGTGAGTAGCTAACATCTTTTGCTGGCTGTTCTCTCTGTGTGGTCTACAACCTTTTCTCCTCTCTTATAAGCACATATGGTGACCTCTGGGGTCACACATGACNGGTAANTGGGTCAACTTCTACAGACATAAAAACCTGAGACTCTATTCAGAAAGGAGTGTATATGGTCCACTTAGGATGTGAGTGTATAAATTGNACAGGTGTCAGACATTCTGTGGTCATTGTTCCTTATTCCTGACTTTAGGGAGGGTGAATGGTTGACAGTGTTAGAAAGTTATGAGTATTTCATGATTTTAGTCAATTCAGAAGTCAAAAATGTGCACATCAACCCAAGCTTCACACACCTTCCAAAGCAGCTTTTTTTCTCTGTTTTCTGTTCATGTATGCAATATCTCTTTCTCTGATAGATGGAATTCAAACTCTTGATAGATTTGCAAGGTCAACCAGTGGCTGTGCTTTTTCCCTTGAAACACTGAAGAAAGGGCATAGAAATCAAGGACTACCAAAAATTTCTTTATGAAGCACACTTCATAGTTGTAAACAAAATATTTCTTTAAATTCTACAAGAAAGAAATTGAATGAATTTGCTAAGGATTGGAGAAAATATTCAAAGCCTATGTGGTATCAGAATACATGATAAAGTAGAATTCTCTGGGGCTAAGCTCTGCTCACTGCATTTCAACAGTGACTGAAGTGAGATGCTGACTATCCACAAGGTGCTCACCACAAACAGCAGGTATTTGAATGCAGTGGGCAAGGGAAACTGAGCACAGAGGACTAAGTAGGTACGGCTGATTGAAACTGTCATCTTGTCTCTCTATAGTCTCCTAAAATTCTGCTTCCAGTGTAACACAGGAGCTCAAACCTCAAAAGATTTCCATAATTTCTCTGAGAAATTAGACCAGACTTGGTTGTTAGTGGTTGATCACACACTGGGAGAAACTATATATTGAAATTTATGTTTACTGTGAGACAGGGCTACTCTTTCCTAACCTTCTTCTCCTTGACAGAGATTTGGGGAGTTATGGTAGCCATGTCACAGGAACAGAAAGTGGCAACTGAGGTTCTAGATATCAGTTCACCAGAAGAAAAACTCTCTGATGGGTATTTACCTCATTAGGCAAGGCCACAAGGCCACTTCAGAATATCTTTTGTTTCTGCTGCACCTTCATGTTTGCTGTTACAATCTTTCCCTGGTATCTGATATGATGTATATGGATGTGGAGAGTCCCCCACTGCCTGTATTGTAGTGTATTTATCTCATGAATACATCCCGATCTACTGGGCATTTTTATCTGTGGATTGTCAGGAAGATGATTCCTCCTTAAACTTTATTGTCTAATTGATACAAAGTTTGGTGAATAAAAATAAATATTAGGATATTTTTCATAGGCAGACCAACTGAGGAGCTGCTTTAGATCACAGCTCAGATTTATGATTCAGGAAAACATTCCAGGTGCCAGGCACAGGTTTCTTTTGTACCATTAGGTGTTACTAAGCTTCAAAATAGCTTGAGATTAGACCAGATGGCTAAAAACAAAACACCCCAATTACTGCTACCTGGCAAATGATTAANTCCTTACATCCATTCCTGACCTAAGTTTGTGAAAATAATTCTGACTATTCAGGGCTACAGAAAATAATTTGACTCTATAGCCTCAAAATAGGGCTACAGGTTTTTCTTTGATAGTCAGGAGTTACACACAGAGCAGAAAGGACATTTTGAGATTTAAAGCATTGTGGAAAGTTCCAGCTGAGCTTATACTAAAATATATATGGTACCCAAGCATGAACTAGAGAATCTGACACCCCTAACATCTTTTTGTCTGAAAGCCAGTTCTCACCAGGCAACTCCAAAATTTAAAGAGAATTCAGAATTTATGATTCCTGATTGCAGAGTGTTAGATAAAAATGTTTACATGGTCATGAATTCATTTCATTTGCCTGCTTGAAAGAATGCAGGGGCAAAAAGATTGAAGTGGCTATATACTCAGGTTGCAAGTATGCAATTTTCTCATTTTCTTGGGCTCTTCAGTAATTNAGGTTTATGATTCCTTTAAAATTCCTTNTAAGATTTCCTCTAAAGACAGATAATAAAGCAATTGATTGCTTCTTTATAACTACAATTTACAGCCTNTCAATACAAGGGTTGGCTGAGAAAATATGCTCCTTGCTTGCTCATGACCGGCTACTTAGATATATTGCNTGAGAGCTGTTTGGATGACTCTGTTTTTNCTCATGTCTTTACCTATGGAATGTAACCCTTTTATGACTCTTATATTGCCTGAAAGATTTTGTTGGGATACATATGCAATGAGAAAGAGAGAAATGAAGGA
>LZPO01108458.1:41893-52358 GCA_001675575.1 Neotoma lepida | reverse complement strand
GCGCTCCAGCACCCTAGGGTCAATGCCACCGCGTCTGCGAAGCACCCGAGCGCTGCAGCGTGCGGTGACCCTGTTTGCACATCACACCTTCTCAGTAACCCAGAAGCNTTTGTAGTCCACCACTGCTGGAGGTCCTGCCCTCCAAGTGTATGATCTCTCCGTGGCCGCAGTAAACACGCANGTGGGCCCCGCACCACTGTGCCCTAGGAGACTGCAACTTGAACAGGAAGAGGTCTCCAGGCTGAGGTTTGCCTTTGTCTAACTCCACCTCCTGGGAGTGCTGACCCATGAGAGGAAGAATTTAATGGTGCTGGTTGCCCTTACCAGGGTCTGGGTTGAGATGTAGGCCTCGCATCTGAAGCTCATCTTGTAGTAACCACACTTCACTCCTTGTGAGACGTTTGTTTGTCTTCTGTGATCAGAGCTCTATAGGGTTATTTTAACTGTTAAAACTTAGCTTTCTTCATACCTGTGGAGGCCCACAAAGGTTTCCTAGTGAGATCTGAGCTTGCTTTACCCAGCAGGACTGCATTAGAGGATTGCTTGACCATGTGCATGGTTACTAGGTGATTGGAAGGGTCTACACTTGGCTGAGCTAGGGGGAGGTCTTTTGCTCCATCCCTTGGCATTCCTAAAAAAGCAGTTTACAAGAGACAGAAGGGGCCGATGGATAATGATCCAGGCCCTCCTGAGGCTATCGTGTATTTCTATCTGTTCCTCTCTCCTCTATCTTTCCATCTAATATCTCTTATCCCTCTTTCNTCAAGAGTACCCTGTCATAAAATGTGGGAGCCAGTATCCCATCTGGGCTCCCACACATACCTATTTAAAACACTGATGTGAAATTTGAAGCTCAGGTATGGTGGTATATGTCTGTAATCCCAGCACTAGGGATGCTAAGGTATGAGGAAGTCTGTGAGTTCAAGCCATCTTGTGGTCCATAACAAGATCCTGACTCTTAAAGGGGTGNGAGTTGGGAAGGATGTCAACAGATAAGTGTGTGAGGTGCTATGGGTTTTCATACTTTCAGGAGTTACACAGACATACAAGTTTGAGCTTTGTTTATAGATACAGTCACCATCAGAGGTTGGCCATAATGGCTATGTGGGAAAAGATGAAGTAGCAGAGGAAGNAGACCTACTAAGATGGAGAGGAGCATCATAGCTATGGGTAAGGANAGAGACTGAAAGAGATAGAAACTCAAGAGAGGTCTGAAGCCAAGATGCTGTGTTGTCTTATAACACTCAGTAACCTTGTACCCAAGCACNGTACTTGGCTAGCTCACACACTGCTTATGNCTCCAGGAAAGAGGCTAGAACAAAGCTTCTGAGGAGATCTGAGGTTCTTTTAAATGGGATAGGATGCAACCATGACAATCAGCAGGGCCATTAGCACATACCCCGTTTTTCTTCATTTTCAAACGAGGTGACCTGTTATCCCTTCCCAGTCAAGACATGTCATCTTTTCAGGATTCTCCCCGCTCCACAGTTAAAATCTGCGAATTTTCAGATCCTGGTTTCTCTCCACAAGCTTATAATTTATTGTGGTTAACTTTATCGGAAATGAGTACTGCATTTGGGTTGAGATCAAACCACCTTCCTCTCATCCATCACTTTAATAGTATATCCAATGGATTTCATGCTGTAGTGGCTTCTTTAGGGCAGGAAGAGCAGTTGTGGCATTATTACAAATTGAGAAGCTGAATGTAAATGCTGTCAGAGAACACACTGAAGAAACACAGTCAGCACCAGATCCCAGAGAGACAGCCAGTTACGCAAAACCTCTTTGCTGGCCATCAGTGAGTGCCTTGGAGTTTGGCTTGCAGAAGCACACCCCAAGTGCTGGAGAATCCTTCCTTGCTGTTGATTCTCATAATTGAGCTCAAAGCTCCCCTGTACANGAACTTAAAGCATCTTCCCTNGTCCAATTCCCAGATAAGCAATTAATAAAAGACTCCATCAAATAGTGAAGATTACAGTTTTGGGATTCTAATGATCCATTTTTATAGTTTTGTACAGTTTAATAATTTTTCAGAACTGATATTCTGGGACATAAGCACTGTTTTCCTTTTTTTTAAGGTTAGTTAATTAATTAATTAATTGTATGTGCTTTTGTGTGTGTGTGTGTGTGTGTGTATACATGTGTGTGTGTGTGTATACATGTGTGTGTGTGTGTGTGTGTGTGTGTGTACATGTGTGTGTGGAGGCCACATTGTGTAGGTGTGTGGTATTCAGAGGACAACAGCCAGGAGTCAGTTCTTCCCTGCCTGCCACCTTGTGGGAACCAGGGATCAAATCAGGTTGTCCATCCTGAGTACAGGTGCCTCTACCCACTGGGTGTCTTGTTTGTCTTCTCTCCTCCCCTGTCTTCTCCTCTCCTCTTATCCACTCTTCTCTCCTCCCATGTCTTCTCCCCTTCTCTCTTTTCTTCTTTATTACTTTCTTTTTTAATTAAAACTTTAAGTACACATATGAAGTAATGGGCTTCATTATGACATTTTCATTCATGTAAGAAATTATACTTTGTTATTATTCGTACCCTTCCCCTGCCCTGCCCCACTGCCCATGTCTTCCGCTTGCTGGTCTCTTTCCTCCCCACAAATAGTCTTCCTTCTGTTTCCATGTCACCTGTATTATATGATGATTCATCTTCCTTGTTAAAATTAGATTCAGAAAGAAAAAAGCGAATGGAGTGCCAGTACTCATCTTTCTCTATTTCCTGGCTGTGAATATTTGTTACAACCTAAGGTAATGCATAGCTTTAATCTTAAATTTTACACTGTCTTCCATGTCCTGGCCCCTAGAGTAATGCATCTGTATTAGCTGCTGAAAACAGCAAAAGTAGAGGTTGAAAACAATCTTATAAAATGAATATCCACCATAAATGTTGAACACACACACAACATTTGATATTGATATTTGTAATACTGTTTGTTGTCTGAGTTGGAGTAAGTTACTTAAACCCTTGTAAAACTGTTAAANACTTCTGTGAAGTGTCCCTCATCCCTTCCTCATGTGATGCTTTCTGTGCTTTTCAATAAAGACAGAGCAAATCCCTTTGATAGGGACACACACACACAGACACTGGGGACAGACACAGATACAGACACAGGACAGATTCACAAGACAGCCTTAAGGCAAGCACAGATTCAGACCCATACAAGAGACAGAAGACAAAAGACACAGGGAATATGAAGTAGAGAACTCAGATCTGGACTTGCTCTTGATTAAATGGCGCCAAAGGAAAATGCTTTTATTTCTTTAATGTGAAACCAACACCTTATTGGTGACTTTGAGTTTATTATTAATTTGCTCAAACTATCCAGAAAAAGCAACACCAATGGCTGTTGAGAATCTAGAACNATAGGAAGTTTATACAATGATAAAGGGAACCTAAAGAATATCCAGAAAATTTCTCATTAGCATTTGCCATAGCTAAATAGAAACATAATCTATGTCCCNGTAATTTCATTCATAGATACACATGCAAGAGAAATGTCTGCATATGTTCAGCTAAAAACATACACAAGGTTATTTCCACCAGCATTACTACTTAAATGCCAGGCTAGAAACAAACCACACATCTGCTGACAACACAATGAATACATATATTCTGGTTAGCCACCGATGGAATACTCAATGGCAGAGAGAAGAGTACACTGATGCTATAGGCATCAGTGTGAATGAAAGTTAAGTGGGAATAGAATCTAAACAGGATTCCATTTCACAAAAGAAGGGTAAACTAAGGGAAAAGAAAGGAGGTAAAGATCTGAAAACTGACTGCCATTACGGTGGGGAGTAAACACTGGGAAAAGGCGCGAGGGGGCTCATTAAAGCCTGCACCTTGAAGGCGTGAGCTGAAGGGAAGTATTCACTTTGTAAAGTCCATAGATTGTACTGTTAGGATATGACGGTGCTTCATCAGACACAGTGCCAAGCTGTATGCCTCCTTCTTCCTCTTAACAATGAACACTCTGCACAGTTCCTGGACAGCATTTTCATGGACTCAATATAAGAAGTATTTTGTGAAGGAGTTACGCACAATGGTGGCCTTGAATATAGTGTCTGTGGTTGTTATATAGATGTCAAATCCTCACTTTTGTAGTTTGGTGTCACCAAGTAGCTCATCTATGGCTAATGGTGTCTAAGAGAAAGAAACCTGGTTATACATTCCTCTGGCTCTTTCCTCATTTCCTACAGATTAGAAGATGAGCTCTTGGAAAAAGCTGCCTTGGACACGGAGATGGAAGTCTAATGTTGAGGGCAGCAGAGACATTCTATCCTTTTATCTTAGTCAGCATAGGAGAGAGAAACAAGATTCTAGTTTGTTCAAAACATGGGCTTAGAAGAACTCTTTGTGACACCCCCTGATATGGCACCCTTACTAATACAGGAATNAAAGTGGAAGGACTAGTCAAGGTAGTCAATAGGTTGAAAAATTGACATTTTTAGTGTTTGCTGTTTCTTAATTGCTTTGTTGTCAGTTGCCACCACATATCTCAGGGAAGACCCCCCCCCCAAAAAAAACAAAACAAAACCATCACAAGACAGTTATGTGATGGTTGGTCTTGTCAATCTGACTGGATTGAGAGACATTTAGGATATTATTAAAGTACTCTTTGGTCCTGTCCATGAGGGCATTCCTAGAGTCAATATTAGGCCATGAGGACTCTGATGAATGGATTAATCCTCCGATGGACTCACAATCTGAATAGAATACTGGGAAGTGGTAGAACTGTGTGTGTGTGTGTGTGTGTGTGTGTGTGTGTGTGTGTGTGTGTAGATGCTGGTTGGAGGAAGTAGGTCACTAAGGCTATGTCTTCAGGGATCTATCTTGTATTAGCGTTTTTTGGTTATTACCCTATTCTGCTTCCTGCTCACCATGACATGAAGCCCCCCCTCCCCATATCCTTCTTACCACAATGGGTGGAGACCTCTGCAACTGTGAGCNAAATAAGCCCTTTCTCCCTTAAGTGGTTCCTGTCAGGTATTTGGCCATGGCAATGATAAAATCAATGCAAGAGGAAAGAACATTTTCCTATAAGTAGTCTGCCTCGGACTCTCCTAATTCTGCCCCTAGTGATTCGAGATTCAGTTTCCTTTCCTGTAAAATGGAAAGATGTCTAAATGACTGTGGAGATCACTTCCATCAGTAACAGTCTTAGAATTTCCTTTAAAAATGTGTTTGGGACGGGAGGAAAAGATAAGGACCCTTTATATAAAGACACGCTGGTATCTGATTTTGTTAAACAAGAGCTCAGCGTGTATCTGCTGCTGAGTTAGCCTTTGGTCTANGGTGCCTGGGAGGAATATGAGACTAAATAGTCTTGTGTGGATATGAACTCCACTCCACAGAGAAACATAGCAAAGGAAGGATGTAGAGAAGAGAGGCAAGAATCCCAGTATGGTGAATCAGAGACAAGGGTGGCCCCTGACTAGAGGGACAAGGCTACACTTCGGAATGATGAACTACCTTTTTAGGGTTCCCTGCAAAGTATACTAGATGGGGTGGGGTAGGAAGAGCTTTTGTGGTATTAACCGTCTGCCTTCCCAGGTTGCTGCCTTTCTGAGTAACGCAGCTTAAACTAAGGATTCAATCCCAGCCTCTGTTGACTCTCTGTGGTGACAGGCGGCACAGCCCGGCATTCTGGTTCTCATGTGATTCCAGTTGCTTGAGGCTGCTCGCAGAAAGGTTTAGATTTTTTGGTTGCATCCTGATATATGACGTGAGGGAGGCACTTTCAAATATGAGAACAATGCTTTTGTGTTTGTGTCCACTGCTTAAGGACATCNCAATAAATTTTATATTCTCNGAGTGCTCTTCAATAGTGTGGCAGGGACCCTGTGGAAGACAGGATGTTTGAGGGTGGTTTATGAAAACTCCCCAGGGGCATCTATGCTGAGAGAAGGAATGGGCTGTGGTTGCAGCATCAGCGGAGTGGGGAAGTGTCTCCAAGAAACAGAGTTCACACCATTCTGATTAAATTTACACATTTATATTTCCTGGTCTTTATTTAATCTTTTCTATAAAGTCTAACTCTGCCATAGAAAAGGTAAAAAGAAACTAAGTATTTTTCTTTCACAAGCTCTGGCCCAAATTGTAAATAAATATTTCTCTCTTCATCATTTTTTTAAAATATGGCAGCAGGTTATGGGTATCAGACCTCCCAGTAACATTCCCTTTAGTTACCACAGTATCAATAAGCAATAAATATGAACTACAAAATGTGTAACTTTGCAACAGAAAAATTAATAATCTATAGTTCATCAGGCACATTGGACTAATGGAGCCTACTAGAAANTCAAACCCAAGAGGAGCATTAGACAAAGACAAATAGATATGCTTTGAATTTTGAATGAAAAAAAAAAAGAAAAATAATAGAGTTTTCTTTCTAAATCTTTCAAAAGACTCTGAATTTCTAAGTTTTTGTTTATTTTGAAGGAACACATTTGTGAGATTTCCTGAGATATGGTTTGACCAGTACACAGGTGACAAAAACTTCTTCATTTGCAACATAGTATAATGAAATACTGGCTATCTTACCTGAGGATTTTTAAACACAGCNTATTTTTCCTCTTTCTCCAAAAACAGTACTTTGTTTTCTGTNTCTCTTGTCCAGTCTGATAAGACTTCAACAACGTTTTCATGGTCTTCAAATATTCTCTCTGATGAAATAAAGGATATTTCAGCCAAGAGTCTATTTGAGTTAAGGACAATGGTTCACAAGCTTTCTAAAGATTGGCAAATCTTACTTGCTGGTTTGAGTTTATGCAGCCAAAGGTATGTGCTCTAAAAAATGGGTGGGTATGTGAACATGGGGTAGACAGCTACTATGTAAATGAAAGGTCACCGGGGACCCCTGCTCAGCTCCCTCTCTCCCTTCTTGCATGGCACATCTCCAGGCCCCTGTGTACCTTGTCCTGAATAAGCTACTTCCTTTCCTGAACTAGCCATTGTCTCTGTGCAGTGCACTGTAAAGAGGCAGGAGAACTGGGGAAGTTCAGTGCCTGCCCTATGCACTAACATCCCTGCCTGCAACAATAGTGCAACATTCCCGCTATTTTTATACGTCAGTGTCAGGTTTTGAATTTATTTTACATAAAACATTATACATGGCAGACATTACAACACTTTGAGCAATAGTTATCATGCTTTTTTAGTGCTAGCATTTTGCTTTTCATTTTAAACTGTTCTTACCAGAGGTAAATACAGTCATTATGGGAGTGTCTAAAGAGCAATGAGTGCTTACACATTTTGAATGAAACTGTGAAACTCATAACCGATTGCTCTAAAACTCTGAAGATAATAGATGAATGCCTGAACCAAGCTTGAGAGGAACAGAAGCTTTTCCTTCCCTTGCCTTCCTGACTCACGGAACTAAAGAAAACGTCAAGACTTCTGTTCTGTTTGTGTTAGTTTTGAGAGAGGGTCTTCCTATGCAGTTCAGACTGGCCTGGGACTCATCATCCTCCTGCCTCAGCCTCTCCACGGGTGAGATTATGAGCATTGCCACCATGCCTGGTTAAGGGACTATTTTAATGTGGACCACTTTCTGTAGAAAAAAATTGCCCTAAAGCCCAAAAGGAGATAATTCTGGGTTTCATGCAGCCCTCTTGGGAGGCAGTGTGTCCTGAGGTTGAATAGAGGAAACAGAGAATTTATTAAATTGCTGAAAGGTAAAAGAAAAAATGAAAAATAAATAAATAAATAAATAAATAGATAGATAAATAAATAAGCTATCAATCTATTCCACTGCCTTTTGATCCCTGGGGCTGAACCTCTTCCATTAGCAAAGTGTTAGTGATAAGCCAAGTTTGGAGGGAGGGAGGGAAAGTGAGTGTAGATGTAAGATCTGGCAGTCACATTATGTCTCAAGGAAGGAATCATTAAAGGGATATTAGCTGACAGATACCCAGATCTCCTGCCATCTGCTGAGCTTCCTAAACATNTAGCAGGATGAACCATTTTGGCTCTTTCTTCCCCCATCATTAGCAAGATGACAGTAATAAAGTTCAAATCCCCCAAAGCCTGGCCACCCTCTACCAACTGAGCATCTACCAAAAAGAAACAATGAAGCCAGCACTCACCTCAGATGAGGGCACTGTCATGTGTCATGTTTTGAGATCTTGAAATAAATGTATAAAACAGACTAAAGCCCATAATGAAACAAAAGCCAGGCTTTGGAAGTACAGCCCAGACGTGGGGAAGAGACTTACCAATTTGCAATTCGGGATATATTTCATAAAGACACCAGTCTACATTGCAGTCACAATGGGTTTTTTCAAAAAGGTTGTCCAGAACATCCCGAGCCAACTGTCGCTCATCCACCATCAGTGACTTGGTACTATTATCGTTCATATGCACCTTAACCACAAGCTGAAGATGAAACCACAGAGAAGTCCGTCAGTTTCAGCAACTGGGGCAGGCTGCTAAGCTTAAGGTGTCAGCATCGCTGTTATTTCTGCCACTGTACATTAGGAATGCATCCTCTGGATAGATTGCTAGGCTGTTGTTACTGTAGCCCACAGGGCTCACAGTTTGGTAAGACTGTAGATGACTTTTCTCAACCAGCAGTAGTGGCATGATTGTTATGGGGGGTAACCAACTGCTTACTGATTGGAATTAAAGCCTGCTCTATAGGATAGAACTCATGTCTGGTACTATAAACTGGGCCAAGAACCAAGGCTGAGGGGATCATGGGTCCCAGAGGAGAACCTAATACTACTATTTTACTAAGTCAATGTTGCATCAACTGCCTTCTAAATACTTAATGTTTTTTTCCATAGGTTAATGCAGTGATTAATGGTGAGGACTTAATGGTGAGGACTGCTGTAAAACAGTGTCTTCTGGACATGACAGGATTGTTCATGCCACTCATGAACTCACAGCAGCTGCAATTACTTGCATATCATTTGTTCAGGATCAGTACAAACAACATTTGTTCAGGATCAGGATAGTAAAAATTGCAGCATGGGAGAGGTATTCATGAAGCCCCACCCTGACTGAAGGAGCTATTATCAATTGATGGCACTTGGGAGAGAAAGAGCCAGTTTTCTTCAGTGATATGATCCCTGGTAGGTTGCCTATGCTCCAATGGATGGGCCTATACACATGTACATCTTAGCAGCACTGACTGGATTCCGTGAGTTGAAAAAACAGGCCATAAAGTTGGGATGGGAAGTGGTAGGGGGTCTTGGAAGAATTGGAGAGGGGATTTTGGGGGGTAAATCAAAATACATTGTATACATGTCTGAAATTCTCAGAGGGCAAATAGAAACTATTTTAAAAGTGGAATGCATCCCCTGACCTCACTGTGAACTCCTTTATATATTAGAAACACAGGGGTGGAAAACTAAATTCAAAAACACAAAACAGACAATAAACAAGGTCCTTGGCCCAATTTCAAGCCACTGCATTCTGGTGGGGGAGACAGAAAACCAACAGCCCTGAAGAAGCACTGACTTCTCGTTTTCCTAACATCCTTCCATTTCTTGTTCCCATTTTGTTTTTAGGTCTAGCAGAATTTTTTAATTAAAAAAGCTCTCTGTATCTTTGTGACTGAAGTCCCTTTGTTAAAGGGACTTTTGGGGTAAAAGCCTGGGCATGGCAGCTTCAATAAGCTAGGCTTTGCCACTGTCCCCAGTATGCCAATTAAAGGGACTAATTAAAGTGAACAGCAGAAACAGGAGATTTATTCAGTAAGGCCACCCTGGGAAGAGGAAGAAATAAAGGGGTGCAGTGACTCTAGAGTCATTGTTTAGGGTACTGGCAAAAGGTTTAAGGTTTAAATTGGGGGCAAGAGATTTGCATAATTAAACAGTCTTGGTTAAGGTGTGGCCTTGCCCATCACTGACTTGCCACTGTTTTGACTTCTGTCTGACCTACAAGATGGCCTCATAAAGTGTCCTAACCATATGAAATCTCTTCCNGANGAAAGTTCTTCCTCTAGTTATATCCATTTGAGACAGCCTAGAATGACCTGAAAAAAGGAGTATCAGTTGAGTAATTGTCTTTATCAGGTTGGTTTGTGGACATATCTGTAAGGGANTGTCTTGATTGTTAATTGATGCAGGTTGGCCCAGCCCATTGTGGACCACATCATTCCCTGGGGAAGTGGTCCTGGGCTGTATAAAAATGCTAGCTAAGCACGAATGAGCCTGTGAGTCNGTGAGCAGGCTAGCAAGCAGCATTCCTTCCATAGCTCCTGTCTCCAGGTTCCTGCCTTGAATTCCAATGCGACTTTCCTCAGTGATGTTCCCTGATCTGGAAGACCAAGTCAAATAAACCGTTTCCTTCTCAAGCTTGCTTTTGGTCAGAGTTTNTTAGTCACATCAGCAGAGTGACACTTAAACAGGCTGATGGCACCAGAGTTCAACCTTTCTTCTGCTCTCAGCGTGGGGTCAAGAGTGAAATTAGACTTCTTTGAGGTCCATGATTTTAATAGTCTGATGGCACACGGAGGAGA
>LZPO01108457.1:42248-63238 GCA_001675575.1 Neotoma lepida | reverse complement strand
CTCTCAATATGCAGAAACAGTTGTTTTATGTATTGAAACTGCTGAATTTATTCCAGATGATTCTGAATTGACTTTGTTATTTTTTCAATTACAAGAAATAATCAAAAATAGAAATAATCCCTTATATATAAAACACATATCAGATCCCATACAGGTCTACCAGGCCCTCTAGCACAAGGTATTGATAAAATTGATCAATTATTGGTAGGAAATGTGCTAGAAGCCTCAGACTTTCATAAGAAACACTATGTTAATAGCAAGGGTTTGAAAAAAGATTTTTTCATCACTTGGCAACAAGCCAAGGAAATTATAAGGAAATGTCCTTCTTGTTCGTTGTATAACCAAACTCCACTGCCTGCAGGAAGTAACCCAAAGGGTACTCAAAGGAATGGAATTGGCAAATGGATGTATTTCATTTTGCAGAGTTTGGAAAATTAAAATATGTACAACACACCATAGATACATATTCAGGATTTCAATGGGCAACTGCTTTGAGTTCTGAAAAGGATTTTTCTGTAATTACACACTAGTGAGAAGCTGTGACCATCATGCAGGTACCTGTACAACTTAAGATTGACAGTGCTCCAGCATATGTCTCTATCAAAATGAAACAGTTTTTTTGCATATTACAACATGAAGCATATTACCACACAATATATATACCACACAATCCTATAGGGCTAGCAGTTATAGAAAGATCTAATCAAACTCTAAAAGATACTCTTAATAAACAGAAAGGGTAATAAAGACCCCCAGAGATAGTTTGTGCAATGTTTATTAACTTTAAATTTTCTCGATGCTAATGAGAAAAGGAATGACAGTTTTGGAGAGACATTGGATAATAGAATTAAATCAGCCTGTATACTTTAAAGATGTGTTGATCTCATAATGGAAACGAGAATACATGTTTACATAGGGGAAGAGGTTTTACTTTTGTTTCCACAGGAGAAGAAAAGTTATAGATACCATCAAAATTGACAAAGATTAGATTTGAGCAACAGAGACCTCTTGTTCATCAAACAGTGTGACTATTCCATCTGAATTAACTTATAAGACTAACAAATATTCTTCATTTGATCAGATATAACTTGCTAAAATGGAAACTCCCTAAAGTTAGGGTCAGGGCAGGTTTTTGGTTTTGTCTTTCCAAGAGAATGAAAGCATCCAGCTAAGGAATCTGAAGAACACTGGACAAATGAGACAAGAAAAAGAGTAAATTGACCTATTGGTATATAACATTTCCAACAGGATAAAATCTGCATAAATCTTCCCAAATGTTTCTTTCTACTGTTATCTACAGACATATAATGCAAATGGTCTTTTTGTAGTCTCAGTTCAATTAAAAATTAAAGCTGGCTTTGGAGTTGAAGCATGGCTCTCTCCTCTAAACCAAAGAATTCTTGTTAAAAGGAAATCAAAAATCTCTGACTCATGTCAGAAGAGCCACCAGAAATGGGACAGAAGAAAACCCAAAATTTAGGGACTATTCTATTGCAACTAATCTCATAATTCTCTGGCTTTAATTTGACTCTTTAAAACTTTCCTTTAGAAAGTTTTAATTTATAAATAATTTATAAAATTAATATGTATATATTTGAAACTTTTTGTCATGGTATTAAGGGTCATGTATAGTACTAACTAAATCTAGAAAGAGGCTTCATCTAGTTTCCTGTACATGATTTTGGGTTTGAGATTCTATAAGGTAACTAGGAATTATGTTTTTGTACTCTGAATGTACATAACAAATTATAGTTCTTTAACTTCTTTGATATCTGCTGCATATGACATTTGAAATGTTTAAGTTTTCTGCAGTGAACCATGACCATACCTAACAGTGACCTTTGAAGTCTCAAAAAGGAGGATGGGGCCAAACAACAATTCCACCTGGGTTATGGTAACTCCAGTAAGCTGATAAACCCCACCCAAAGATTGGCTTTACACTACAAAATGCTCAGGACAATTTCAAGGTGACTAGCTGAGATGGTCCAGCCTCTCAGACTACTCTATCCAGGACTTGAGAAAAGCCCTGCCCTTTCCTATTATACATAGATTGGAAAACAAATGATACAGATAGCTCTCCCAAGACTTGACAATTATCCCAACTTTTTTTCAGGGTTCCCTAAAGATGCTGTCACCCCTAAACAACAGGAAGTAATTTTAAGAACATGATGCCCACATTCCTAAGAGGTAGAGTGGGTGGGGGGTTTTGGTTATTCAGCGGCTTATGGATATTTGCCATCATTAAGGGGAGTTGGTTGCAAGTTGTTATTGGTAATGGTCAGGAAAAAGGTAGAACAAAGGTGATTAGATTCAGAGATCTTGTTCTGAAAAGAGAAAGGGAGGACATAGAAATGACAGGATAAAAGGATAGATTATTGAATATACTTTTAAACAAATAAAGCAACTACTAGTCAAATATTTTACATTGGTATGGATTTTTGTATATTGATACAAATTTGAGGTTACTTTTGTTATACTGTATATATGTTTCTACTTTTATTTAAGATATTTTTGTATAATGATACATATTTAAGGTTATTATTGTTAGAACCTATTGTACATATGTTTCTACCCTTGTTCAGGGTATTGTATCTATAAAGTTCATTTAATAATGTAATGTAAATTTCTAGTCCTTGAAAGTTATTATTATAAACTAGTTAGGATAAAAAAGAAGTGCAGGTTAATAGTTAGTCACCTTATTACAATCAACCCTGTAGTCATGTTGGGTATGTTTTCAAGGTCAAACATATATATTTTAGATAGACAGGTGGTCTTCAAATACTTTAGAGATCTATAGAATATGGTATTTAAGATGTTTTAATAACATTTTTTAATATAATGAGACATGTCTGCTCCTGACAGCACCAATATACTTCAGAAAAGATGATGGACATTGAAGAAACTCCCTATGGAGTTTGTTTTCCTTATGGCAAAAGCTAGCCATGTGGGGAAAAAATGCCCTTGCTTCAGTTGCTGACAGTTACTGTGCAAATTGGACAAGGAGGACGTAAAAGAGACTCCTGAATTTTGCCAAGACAGGGTGGGACAACCCTTCAAAAATCTTGCTTCATAGAAAAGTCTATCTGTAGGTGAATTTCTAAATGGTCTTATTAAATAAAAAACACAGACCCAGAAATTGGGGTTAAAGTCTCAGAGAGATCAGAGGAATAGAAACAGCCACATGCTAACCTCACCTCACCAACTCCAGAGCTTCCAAAAAGAGTGACTTCCTGTATATTCAGCTTTATATTTGCTTTTCTGTTCTGTTCTCTAATTGGCTCTTTCAGCCCAGCTACATCACTTCCTCTACCTGCCCAGCTCTGTCACTCCTGTCTGTCTGTATAGACCTCCAGACCTCTATGGTTAGTGCTGGGATTTAAGGTGTGTGTCACTACACTTGGCTCTGTTCCCAGTGTAGCCTTGAACTCACAGAGATCTAGACAGATTCCTTCCTCTCAAGTGATAGGATTAAGGGCATGTGCTAACATTGCCTGACCTCCATGTCTAATATACTCACTGACTTTCCTCTGATCTCCAGGGAAGCTTTATTTTATTGGGAGACACAGTATATTGGGGGACACAATACATCACCACATCTGTCAGATATTCTAGGCCTGCAGGCTGAGGATGGATGCCGCAATATTACAGAAGAACCTTGGGTGACTGTCCAGGCAGCCAGCTCTTTCTGTCAGTTCTTAGTTTTGGAAGTTGTTTGCTCTGCACTTTCTGTTTACTCTGGTAATATTATATTCTTCTCAGGTCTCTGATGGAGCTGAAGACTAGATAGTTATAGTTATAGTTTTTCTTGTTACCAAATTCAGAAAAGTAACTCACAAAAGAGGTATAAAATGTATAAGGGTGAGAGACATAAAAAGTCAGTTTTGGGTTGATAATATAAGTTAGGATAGAAAGTGAATTAGGTACAACACTTTGAACTCACCAAAATAGAATGTGTTCTCTGAATTTGTCAAATGCAAATGGACATTGTTAATGAAGTTCTTGTTTGTATGTATTTGTATATAATTATTGTAATTATTGTATATAGTTTTACTATGCTAGTTAAAACCTTCATTTTTAATNTAGATAAAAAGGGAGAAATGTGTGATATTTTTAATGTGTTCTGAAAAGTAAAGCTTGCTTGTAGTCAGAGGGTTGAGCTAGCTACTAGCTGACCAAAATTAACCATAGAGCTTTGGAGGACTGTAGGCAGAGAGGAGACAGGAAGTAGTAAGGTGGGGCAGAGGGGGTATCTTGGCCCTTTTGCACAGAGGAAAGGAAGAGGAAGGAGGTGACTGGTGAGCGTACCCTGTTCTCTGATCTTTCAGGTTCTTTCCTCAATATCTGACTCCTCATTTTTTCTTGATAAAGATTAATTAGATTAATGCATACTCTAACTCCCAAGAAAAACACAAAGGTTGGTAAGAATGCTTTTGATGAGTTTAGAAAGACCCTCCTATGATTTTGATTAAAAAAATAGATTTGCATTAAGCAGCAAGAATTTGACACACACAAAAAAAGCAAGTGGTCCTCATCATGAATTGAAGTGCTAGGTTAAGCTGCAGAAATCGGAGATAAATAAGGAATCAATTAAAGGTCAAGGGGCTATGACAATAGTTTTATAATAATAACTAAATTTGGAAACCTTTTCTTTTATAGGAGTATATGAAGTGGCAGTTGTTAGCTTTGTTAAACTTGGTTGCTTAGAAACCACTGACTGATTAGAAGATAGTTGTTATCTACATCTATAATTATTGTGATTACTATTATGGCCACAGCCCTTGATAGGAGCCTGAAAGTGGTATTACAATGAAGCATTCCATAAACACATACCCATAAAAACTTATTACATATCCCAGTATAAAAGATTTATAATGTCCCTTCCTTGCCTTTACAATGGACTAATTTAAAGNATAATGCAATTATACTCTTTCAGCTTACATTGTGGCATTCTTTCAAGCCCATTATGAAATAGAATCAGAGGTTATTAACAAAGATGAGAAGAAGAAAACAAAAGCCTTCTGAGTAAAGAATAGCAGAAATTGATCCTCCTCAGGTCTCTAGCTCATCACTGAGTAAGTAGCAGCTTTCAAATTCTCAATGTGACAAATGCCAAGACTTTTTATGTCACTTGTGATTGTATTAGTAAGTAATAAATGGCATGGAAATAGATTATATTTTTATTTATTTATGCTGGAGCTTAGGACAAATTCACTGAAATTGACTCTGTGGGGATACAATCTATGTTGGTTTGAAGCAGGAGTTTAATCATTTCTATTTTGTCCCTTTAAACAAATGAAATCACAGCAAACAAAGACAGCACACCTGCATCATTTCATTGCATGAACACTTGTGTGTGTGTGGATAATCCTTGTAATAGGAGCCACCAACACTGGTGCAGTAATTANAGTGGGACAGAAAGAAATCCATATTCAGTGTGGAGAAAATGGAATACAAAGCTCCCTTCCCAGGTATTGCAGCACACATCCATGGCAGGCTGCCCCTTTATGCCACTTCAGGTGCATGCCTGGGTTTTTCTAAGGTTTCTAGCTGAGGAATTAGAGTAGTTTTATCTGATATTGATAAATCTGCATGTATAAACACACTAGCCTACTTCTACCCCCCTTTAAAAAGTTACCTATAGTATTTTGTGCGTGTGTGTGTGTGTGTGTGTGTCTGTGTATGTCTCTGAGTGTGTCTCTGTGTGTATACATGTCCATCTGTGCTTGCACATGTGTACACCAGGAGTTGACCTCAGGTTTATTTCTCAATGACTTTCCACCTTTTTTTTTGAGATACTGACTTAAAGCTCCCTGATGTAGCGAGGCTGACTGGCCAGTAAACTCCAGGGATGCATCTGTATCTGCTTCTGCAGTGCTGGAACTGTAACATGCACCACTTTGTCCAACTTTTTCTTTTAACATGGATTGTGGGGGAATTAATTGGGATATTCAGGCTTGCATGACAAGTTCCTCATTGGCTGAGTCATCCCCTCAGTCCTACCTATTCCCCCAGTCCTACTCTACAACATGTAGCAGATTCTCTGGAAATTACAAGACCCAGTGTAGAGCTTAGAGAAGGAATTGTCTTGTTTAATAGGTGTCCACTGAATGATTAAGCAATGTTTCATTTTTTTATGGTCACACCTGTTGGCAATTACATTTTATCTATGCAATGGGAATGTAGGAAAAAATCAATTAAAATATTTGATGGACTCTGGAATTCTCCATAATTAAATACTGTGTTTATTGTGCTGGTATAAAAACCATTACTAAAAGTATCTTAGATAACCATAGGGATGGAGCTGGGTTCATGGGACTATTTTCTGCCCAATTCTATTCCTGTGGATGGGGCCTGCTCTCTCCAGGTACAGTGTCAGCTGGTAACTTGTCATATTTTACAGCTACATATTTCTCTGCTTGCCAATAGAGCCCAGATTCTTTCCTCCTGTCTCTCTCAAAGCATCTTGCGCTGATCATGTAAAAGGGAATCTTTATTTTACTTTTTGAGGCTCACGTGAGGTTTTTTTGTTGTTGTTGTTATGAACCATAGCTGTTCTCTGAAAACCTGCCAAAAAATAGATGATTCTCCAATATCTTCCCCTACCCTGGATTACTAAAATGCTATAGCCCAGACTCTAGAAAAAGGGAGTGGACCTCTCATTTTGGCCATTCCTTTTTGTGGTTAATTGAAAGCAACAGCAAGCGGCTGGCTGGCATGTCTGGGAGTATTTGCTGCCCTATAATGAACTCTGAGCAGTTAATGAAGACAATCTGAATGAGAGCATACTTAAAATAATTATAATTAAAATGTAGCATGAAATGTGCACTGACAGAGACACACTGTTCAGGATCCCAAAGTGTTCCCTGTTATCTGTGTAACAAGGTCTCTGAGAAGACATTTTCTTCTCCTCTCCCTCTTAAACCATAATACCGAAGGAGGGGACACTGAAACGAGTGGCAAATCTCAAAAGTATTTGAAGATTTCCTTTGTAATAAAAGAGTCATTTATGTTTGTTTATGTATGCTTGTTTTTCTCTGTGTACATACACACACACACACGTGTTTCCTAAGGCTGACAGGCCAGAAGAGGGGTGTCTTGGAGGATGCTTCCCAGCACGGGTTCTGAGAACTGAATTTGAATCTTCTCAGAGAAGAACAAGCAAACAGTCTTAACTGCCAAACCACTTTTATATATTCCTGTGAATAAATTTGTCTATTTTATTTATATGCTAAGATAATATATGACCATACAGAAGAATGTTACTTATCAAAAATAAGTAAAAAACACGAAATAATCCATAATACTAATGCAAAGATGATAATCAGTGATCATTTTGGGTGTCATTCTTGGACTTTTTATTTATTTACCCAAATATCTGGATAGATTTTTGAAGAAAGATTTCTTAAGCAAGTAGAAGTAAATTGATAATAAAGAGTGCCTTGTCATACCAAACTCATATTCTTAAAATATCACTAATTTTCTCCTTTTCAATATGCCTCTCAATCTTTGATTGATTTGAGTTCTCAGGCTGTAAACTGTGTTGATTATTTCAATACTAAATTATTTGCATGAATTAATTGGAATCATAATTGCCAGAAGGCGAACAATGTATTAATCACAAATTCCAGAGGTAACTTTAATTTGATATTGCCAATGATACCAACATGACAATGCCCTTTTATATTAGGTATTGTTTGTCTGTATAATTTTCTCTTCCCTAAGGGCTTTCAGATCATGATCTGTACTGGCAGTATTAATAGGTCTCTGAATAACAGAATTTATGATTTTATTAATATACATAGAATGGTCCACATTGGATCTGTCCATATTCATAGTATCATTTTCTGTTGCACAGAGCTTATTTGTCTAAGTGTTAGAATGTCTTTACTCGTATGCCCTTATGTAATGAGTCTCTTTATTATGCAAAAATGTTTTATAGTCATCAGAAAATGCATCCTTAATATATAATTTCTATGTTTTCACTTATCTTATAAATATCAAGTAAATTGATTCAACTAATTAAAGTTGTTATAAGTACCTGAACTGGAAATTACTACTGAATGGGATGCTTGTGAAACTATTTTAAATACCTATTATGAGATTTAGTTACAATATAACTCATTAAGAAAAAAATATAAGTAATAAAAATAATAAAACTAAGAAAGATTGTAATTGGCTAAAGTAGTTAGTTTTTGGACATTTACTTCTTACTGTAGCTATAAATGTAGCATTAAGAAATCCATTTTGACCATATATTTGTTAAACATGACATTGGACATCTTTCTCCTTTGTTACCTTTGCTGGAGTTGGAAGCCACACTGCACTTATTCACCTAGATTCTATTTTCAATTTTGGGTATTTCTGGATAGTTATAGGAAACAAATTTTTTTATTAAAATGCCACATATTTTTATACTTAAGACATTAGATCATTTGCTAACTAAAATGTAAAAACTGACATGTTAGTTATCATTGAACAATGTAGTTTTATTCTTACATTTTATACATTCATTATTTTTGCTATAAGAGGATGGGAGTAGATCTCAAAGTATGGACTCAAATATAATCTGCCAAGTTTTTTGTTAGCATTTGCTCTTGAACCATGCAAATTTAAAGCCATATATTTCTTCCCTCTTTAGCATCAGTTCGATGATGCAGTAATGATTCGATAAGTAGCATAATGACCACTGCTATGTATTCTCTTAGACTTACACAGTGTAAACTGAAATGATCACCCACAGGCTGACCTTGTCTATACAGAAAAAAATGGATTAAATCTACATTATTTCCTAGCCACATGCTCCTAAACAAAGCATTGATGCATAGGTTTGAATTCACTTATTCACTGAATTTCATTTCTCCTGTTCTTAGCATCAAGAGTCAGTGGGAATATCAAGGTGAGAGTTCTCATTGATGGATGAAGCAGATGCCATGAACACAGGTGAGCATCAAACTCTTCATGGAGGACGAAGGATAGGTTGAGAGTGGAGGTAAACATCATAGTGGGGGTTCACTGGGTTGGTGGCAGTCATCCACCTTAATAAGGACAATGCAGGGAAGGTGTAGTATGTCTGCAGTTCTCGCACTTGGGAGTACAAGCTTCACCTCAGGTACACACCAAATTTGGGCCAGCATTAGCTGTGTGATGCTCTGTCTCCAAAATCAAACCAAACCAACTAATCAAACAAACAAAATATCCAGACTAGTGAAGGAGTAGTTTTTGCTAAGTGGAGAAAGAATTCTTCAACAAATATCTTAAGGCTGGAAAGCCTTGTCATCCCTTGAAGGATCAGTATTTTTAAACTTGTGAATATAGTGTACTTTACACTATTTGTAGTCTAAAGAGAATGGGTTCTAATATAAGCAAAGGATTGTGGATTCAGGAACAGCAATAATCAGACAGACACACTCATCAGCAAGAAATAAAGGTGTGCGTGTAAAAGCAGCACTCCTTTTCTTTGGACTACTTTATATTTGGGCTGCTTCTGGACATTGTCATCTGTGCTAGGGGAGAGTGTTCTTTCCTCAGGTGATGCCTGCTGTTAAAGGCCCTTCCAGGTCTACTCAAAATGATATATATTAGTTGATTCCAGAGCCAATCAAGATAAAGCTCCACCTGTACATTCATTCTAAGTCCTTCCCCCAGGTCATACTGCAATCCAGTGCACAATGGAGGCTAAATCTCAGCGTTTTTGAAATGCAATTTCTTGTTGACTACATGAACTCCTGCCCCAAAGTGCCTGTGAAAATGTAACAGCTAAAACTATATGCCTAGCAATACATTGATAATATTATTTTTTAAAAAAAGCAGCAACATCATGCTAGCTTTAATTTTAGTTTATGAAGGAAAGATTTTTTTTCTTCTCCTTAGGCATAAATGCTTTTTACAGTATAGGCATTTTCCTGATGTAGGAATTAAAATGTAATGCTAATTAATATCATTGGATCATAGGATTAAGTAGTGCTTTTTGCTACCAGGTGTTATACCTATAGAGAGCAATGAGATTACCTTCGTATTTATAAAAAATGTCATTGAGATGAAGAATATAGATTACACATTGAAGTGAGACAAACCTCAAAGAAGTGATGGTATTCTTAAAACAATGTGCTATTACAGTTCAGACAACAAGGGCATTGCTCCTTCAGTGCTGATGTGGAAACTAAAGCAGCCACAAGCCTTTGGATGTTTAGATTGGTCAAAGAAGAATTTAGATAGAGGTGGCTGCCAGAGATTGGCATTTACCCCAAGCAATAGCCTTGACTCTCAGGGTAGCAACCACTGAGACTGAAGGAGTTTCTCAGACATTATTGATAGTTGGGCTCTGCTGTTAATTAAAAATGTCATTCTGTTTCAAGATGTGTTTTCAAGATGTGGAAATCTCTGTTTTCCTCCTTGATGGTTCACAATAATAATTAATGCATAATGAGGAAACTTAGCAGAGTTTGACAACATGTTCTTGGGGAGGAACTTGAAAAGGACTTCAAAATAATTATCTGAAGCATATTTCAGCAAAATCATGAGCAGAAAATAGATCAAGAATATTAGAAAGGAAAATATGCCCAGTGTTATGGGTTTTATTAATAAAAACATATTTTCCCTTAAATTTATCAATTTTGAAGTTAGCAGAATGAGTTTCGTTATAGTATTTTCACATACACATGGCACTATATTTCACTCCAGTTTGTCTTCCTCCCTGACTTCCCCCTGCTCTGTCTTTGCCACCTTCTGGCTAGCTTCCTCTCTCCTCCCACACCTGCTTTCAAGTTGTTCCATTACTCTCTTTCCCCTGGCTCTTCAGACCATTCGGACTTGATGGACAAACATCTTGGTTCCATTTCCAGGATATGGCAAATAGTGAGATCATAAATGTGGATGTGCAAGTCTCTGTGGTGCACTGAGTTATAGATTTTGGAACTATATTCAAGGCTGGCATAGGTGGGTCATACAGTAGTTCTTGTTTTAGTTTGTTAAGAAATCTCTGAACTTAAATTCTAGTGTACATTTCCACTCTCAGTCGGTAAGGTGTGGAAGACTCAGAGGCTACCTATTAAGGCCTTACTCAAGGTCAGATATTTTGAGCTTGCTATACCCGGCAGGGCTGCATAAGGAGATGCTTTTGCCACAGGCATGTTTACCAGGTGTTTGGAAGGGTCTACACTTGGCTGTACGGTGTTCTTTGATCTTGCAAGTGGGAGGTCTTTTGCCTCTCCCCTTGGCATATTATAAAAAGCCCTTTTGAATAAATCTCTGGGCTGTTGGATATTGACCCAGAAGCTATCCTATGTCTCTTTCTCCTCATTGTCTAGGTCTAACTTTCTACCTAATATTTCCTAATTCCTCTCTCCTCCACCCAAGAACCTTTTGGTATGTGGGAATAGGTTGGAGCTGGACTCCCACAGACTACCACAGTAAGGGTTCTATGTTTTTCTTTCTCCCCAGTATTTGTGTCATTTGTTTTCTTCATAAGAACCATTCTTTGAAGTTAGACAGAATCTTGAAGCAGCTTTTAATTTCCATTTTCCTGCTGGCCAATGATGTTGAACATGTTTCAGGTATTTACTGGCCATGTACATTTCTTCTTGGTAGAACTGTCTAGCACTTTAGTCCACTTATTGATTGGATGCTTTTTCAGATGTTTAATGCCTGCAGTTCTTTAAATATTCTAGAGATTCTCATTTTAATAAAAGGTAAATTTAACTGAATATAGTTTATCTTAAGTAATATATATCATGATATAGGAGGAAAGTATCAAGCAGAAGTATTAATATTAGTAAGAGTAAAAGTGAAGGTAAAATAGTAACAGAATTGCAGTCATATTAATTGTTATAGCTCACAGAAGACTTGTCCATAATCGATCATTATTTACAAAACAATGAAGCATAAAAATATAAAGGACTAAGACTAGCAATAAAAATAAAGTGTTGTAGTAGTACATTCAGCAACATTTGGGACTCATCTCTCAGAATCTGTCAGGTCCAATAGACTGCAAATGACTAATGTTAGACAGACTAAAACCTAGAGTGGTTTCTTATAAATACTGAAGAGTCAGAGACCACTAAGTCTGGAAGGGAGGCAAAAGAACAAGTTCTCATTATACTACATGCAGACAAGCCCAAATATTTTCAAGAACACAGGTAACCATGAAATATTCTAAAATAATTCAAATTGGTACTTTTTTTTTTATTTTTTCAAGACAGGGTTTCTCTGTGTAGCTTTGCGCCTTTCCTGGAACTCACTCTGTAGCCCAGGCTGGCCTCGAACTCACAGAGATCCGCCTGCCTCTGCCTCCCGAGTGCTGGGATTAAAGGCATGTGCCACCACCACCCGGCTCAAATTGGTACTTTTAAATAATCATTAATTTTCTTTTAATATTATTTAATCAATTATAACTTGTAATTATTCGCTTTGAATAATGGATATAAACAGTAGCCTAGAAAACTACTAAAGGCTGAACAGTTAGTTATCCAGAAGAAACTGGCTTTGGAAACCAGCTTTCCTTATGACTCTCACTGTGAGACACCACTGCTCTGAATAAAACCATTGGGAACACGAGAATGAGCTAACTCAAACTATTTCCCATTCTCCAAAAGATCAAAGAATTTATGTCTCCTAAGTGAGACTTTCATGAGATCAAAGCAAACAGCATTAAGGTTTGTCGTTTAGTGTAACTAGTATTAGCATAGTAGGGCTTCCGGTATTCTCCATCCACCGGTCTGAGAATTAGCACTGCTGCGTGGAAGCTGTATCTACAGGACATGCATAGATGCATTTTGCAAATCTATTAGACAACTTCATTTAGTGTTCTGGGGTGCCTCCCTGTGAATTTTTAACATTCAAACATTTTGAGATATCTTAAGGCTAAGTAGCTTTCACCATTTCTATAACATTTTCTTGTCCTGAAACTTTGATTAGACATATCAGACTGCTCATCCCATTCACTTCTGATATTCCTTAACATGTTCATATTTTATATCTCTTTTGAAATTAGTTTACTATTTGAAAATATTACTATCTCTTACACTCACAGTACACAGAGTCAAAAGGAAATCATATGATCAAAGCATTCTGAAACTGGTTCAACCATAGGACATGCTCTATACTAAATTTGAAGTGTATACAAGCATTTAACAGAATCTATACTAAACTGTATTAAAGACTTTAAATTAATAATGGATATAATCTTAACATTTCACACACATAGGCACACACACACACACACACACACACACACACGGGGAGGATATGTGACATTTTCCTGCTAAAGAATGAGGATGTCCAGTATTTCTATTAAACTTGAATTTGGAAATACTGATGTAGAAAAGGAAAACAAGGGCATTCAGAGTGTCCACACTGTATTTCATAAGATTATTTATCTGGATCCTTTGCTCCTCCCTAAAGTAAATCCATGGCAAAGCAACTATTAAAAAGCTTAATACGTGAACTTAATCTTGAGGGATTTCTGCCAAGTGGTATTAAAGTTTATTGCCATTTTCTTCGCATAGATTATAATGTGTTATTAATCATATCCAAGACTTTCATACTCACAAATTGTGAAGTAATGTAAGTTTAAAGTTTCTTACCTCCTTTGAAATGCCAACCATGATCCCACGTGTAATTTTTATTGGATTTGACTGGCTGACACTTAGTTTTGCATCATGTGTCTGTGATTACATGATTGTGTTATACCTTCTCATTCCTTCCTCTTGATGGTTTAGCATTGTTATGATGCTTAAATGAGTTCAATTTGAGTGCTATTGACTATTTTTCCAGATAAGTCTTGACCTTGGGAAACATATCTTACATTGAAGACTTTTTTCAAGGTTTCCCCCAACTTCTTGCCTGGATTGTACTCACTATATGCAATTTGCACATCCCTTAACATACAAAGTTATGACAGCTGGAAATATCTCAGAGAAACCAAGGGATTCAAAAGAACACATATGCCTAGTCGAGACTGCACTTCCAGGATGATGAGAAACATCAAGTAAGGTCATCCTTCTAGATGTACAAGTCTTTAAAATTATCAAGAAAATGAAAAATAATCAAATACCATAAAAGTGTGGTACATCGGAGGAAACAATAATGGATTATGATCCCAGAAAAACAACAATAATAAACACATTTTAAAAAAGTTGTTGAAGCCGGGCAGTGGTGGCGCATGCCTTTAATCCCAGCACTCAGGAGGCAGAGGCAGGTGGATCTCTGTGAGTTCGAGGCCAGCCTGGGCTACTGAGTGAGTTCCAGGAAAGGTGCCAAAACTACACAGAGAAACCCTGTCTTGAAACAAATAAACAAACAAATAAACAAACAAAAAAGTTGTTGAAACAGAAATGGGATCCATGAGATTCTTGAGCTGGATTTTAACGAACCATTGTTGCTTTTCTGACTGGAGATCTTTGAACGTTCTGAAGAGTGTCTTTGTCTCTGGAAGGTAAGCATCTTTATTCTGGCTTGCTACAAGATGGGACCTGTCATATGGCTGCAGACAGGGTTCCTGCCACTTAGCCTGATGATCTGAATTCAATACCTGGAACCCACAATATGGAAGGAGAAAACTAAATCTTATAAGTTGTCTTTTCATGTCCATATCGCAGCCATAAGTGTGTGTTCACATACACAACCACACAAATAAATAGATAATAGATAGATCGATAATAGATAGGTAGATAATAGATAGATAGATAGACAGATAATAGCTAGATTATAGATAGACAGACAGACAGATAGATAGATAGATGGATAGATAGACAATAGATATATATAGATAATAGATAGATAGGTAGATAGATATATAGATAATAGATTATAGATAGACAGATAGATAGATGGATAGATAGATAATAGATAGATAGATGGTAGATAGATAGATGATAGATAGGTAGATGATAGATAGATAGATAGATAGATAGATAGATAGATAGATAGATATAGATAGATAGATAGATAGATAGATAGATAGATAGATAGATAGATAGATAGATAGATGCAACAACCAGAACAGAGTAGGAGAAGAAAAGAAAACTAGAAAACTACAAGGGCATATTCATAGTGCAGGAACCTAGCTGCTGTTGATCAAAGAATTCTGTGTATTGTTTTTAAATTTTCTGTCAGATGAATTGTTTCTAGTAATTCATTTTCTAATAATGACATTTCATATTTTATAATCAGAAAAAGCATAGGAAGGCTCAGCAGATTGCATCAAGATGTGAAGAAATGTGGTAGAGTTATATACCATATCCTAGCAAATAGTATCAGAAGCCACATTTTAAGAAAAACTTTAAGGAAGTGTATTTGTTGGCATTAGGTAACACTTCTTTTGTCATTTTAAAGTGATATTTAATCCATCTCATTTTGTAATGTGATTAGCTACTCCTAAGAATTTTGAAAATATGTGTTCACATCTAGTGGAAAGAAATTCATAGGTGGGAATGGGAAATGATGCAGGAGGCTCTGGGCAGAAAGCCACACTCAAGCTGAAGGAACAGTCGTATAGGGAAATAAATATTTGGCTTCCAAACTTTACAGAGACAACATTCCTGCTCACAAGGTATGTTTGTTTAATGCCNGAACAAAAGAAAAATTGGAAGGAGTGTCCTCCCTCAGCATTGCTGTGAATGCTGTGGATGCTCTCAAATTACAGCAAGACACTGAGAGGGAATGGAAAATTTTCAATCCTGAAACAAATGATGAAAACAGCATTGAAAAAAAAATGTGCTCCTTCAGAGTCCTTTTCCTATGTCCTAGATTCCAACAACTGAAAGTGCTTTTTTCATGATNTTTAATCTTTTATACTTTTGGAGTAACTATTTGCTTAACTAGAAAAACGTGTATTTTCATCATGAAACAAAATACTTGGCTTAGTAATTCTTTGGGGAAGCAGATTTCCTTTCTTTTAAAGAATACTCTTAAGTAAGTCCAAACCATGAACATATGCTTTAGATATGAAATATCATGTGTATATTCACCTGGAAAATTTTAAGTTAATTCCTAGATATCAAATGGCAATTAACAAAAGCTATCAGAATCTTGATTCAAACACAAGTGCTCAGTGGCTTCAGACTTACAGCCAAATGATTTGACTCACTGGCAAGCAAATCTGCAATGTAAGATTTCTATTTTTAGGTGGGAAATTGTAGGTTAGAATCATAATGGATAAACACTCTGCCCTAATGTCCCAGAGTTTGGGGTATAGTTTTGACATGATTGGCTGACGGTTTTGGATGAGTTACATTCTCTCTCTTGGTCTCCATTTATCTAGCTCTAGATGAAATATAGAACTTACTTCAAAAGGTTAAAGATTAAAATCTGTAAAACAGATTCTTAGCATAAGACACATTCAAATTTAAAATAAATTTCATAAATATTGGCTATTGATGAAAGTCTTATATTAAGGAAGTGGTGGTTTTATTCTCCAAATTTGAAAACTAATGCATTGAGTCCATTCAGTTTGGTGAACGAATTAATGAATTAATTACTCGATATATTTTTAACGAGTAATTTTTGGTGTTGAACAACTGATTTACAGCCTCTTAGAAAANGGGAGAAAGGTAGTCACTTGTCGTTGCCGGAATTTTTCTAATGTATTCAATTATCAGCCAAATACAGAAATTCTCACATCTCNTCACACTTTTCAAATTTCTTAAATTCCATTGTGTCACCACTCCCATTTTCAGCTAGGCTCAATTTCTCTCCACATTATGCAAGCATCCTGTTTTTATTTACTCACATGGATTCTTAGGAAATTTTCTCTTCTCCATTGTCACCTTGCTGGGAATTCCTTCCCTTTCCATGGTGTGGGGTGTGTGTCCACTTCCTCAGATGACATCTTTTTATCTCACCTTGTTCTTTTGATATGCTTTGACAGTGTACTTGATCCACCAAGAAGGATTCCTGTTAGGAATTATGAACAAAAAGCTCAGCAGAATGCATATTTAAATGCTGATGTGCCATACACTTCTGCTGCGTGAAAGGGAAAAATNATAGCACCAGTCCTTCAAAGTGGCTGCATCATAGGTCAGAGTAAAATTACATTTTTCATGTCTTAGAACATGGACATTATTCATGCAACTNCCTGGAAGCAGCATAGGGGGAAGGAAGAAGTCCACAGGATGGCTTCACGAACTAAGTGAGTGAAGATTCAATTACAGAGTTTCATCTNAATCAACTTTGTCTTTATCATTAATGCTGGCTTAAAACAACTCCACTGTTCACTTTNTATCAACATTTCTTATATATCCTTTGCCCTGCTCCTTAGAAAGTATTTATAAATAATAGCCACAAAAAAGTCATACTCCAGACAGATAACTGAGACTTTTATATGGATCAGACCCCTGTCATGGACATGTGTGTACACACACACACACACACACACACACACACACACACACACACACATATGTTAGTAGTCCTGATGGAAGACATATTGCCCGTAGTATTATCAGCTACTTTTCGTAGGAGGATCTGAGTCTGAGAAAGATTACGTATTGAGCAAGGTCACATTACATAGTAATGATTGGAAACCATGATTTTTCTTGTTTTTAAAACCCAATATTACCTTTCCAGTCCTTTAATTTAGTTGTAAGCTTGAACCAAATTATATTAATAGCATGAAAATAATACTCTGAGAAACTTTATTTTAGTGCTTCATCATAGGCAATTGAAAAATAGAAGTGTTAATGATTTGTAGATGTTGAATGGGCAAATTACAACATTTTCATTGTCACAGTTCTTTGGACCATGCTTACTTCATGTCCAAAGCTGTGAGCTCTAACTGTGAATTTTCCACATTTTATGAAACTGTTTAAATTAAACATTTTATTTATTCAATCCCTCCATAAATGGAAACANGAAGATTTAAAAATTTACACTTGTCAGTCAGTAAGACATTTCATTTTGTGACTCAGACAAGTAGAACATGCTATAGTTATTATGGTATGTGGTTTTAAATATATAAGGCCACCAAACATTATATTCTCAGTGATATGGCAAATACACTAAGAAATTAACATTATAAAAATATTTTTCTACTTCTCATTATTCTAAAGACAATTTAAAAAAATCAGAACAATTACAAATGGAGCAATGCCCAGAATTTTAGCCTTATCACACAATAATGTGCCTTTTTGAGATTTTTTTTCTAGGCCTTGAATATTAGCAAACTTCTTCTGCCTAAATTATTGCTAGATATGTATTTATAGTAGTTCTTAAAATAATGCAACCAGCACATACATTCTTGATTAATGTCATTAGAATCTATTTTGTAAAACTGTGATTACACAACTTAAAAATAGTATATGATATTCAGCTCATGGGGCACCATTAAACCATTATATGTTAATAATGTATAAATATGTGACTCTGAAATTTCTGTAGCAATTCATAATTTATTTTATTGTCTATTAAAATTTATAATGAACCACTCAATCAATGGGATATACACATTTTATGTTGAAAAAGAAAATATTATGGCNTTCTTTGGGGGAAATTCTAGTTCATCACATTAGATTTTATTTTTTATATAAATTTCTAGGTGAATTACTATGAAGCTTTTTACATATTGAACTAGTTCCACTCAACTGCACTAAGTATTTACAGTAAGAGAGNTTGCAAATTGTTTACATGCTGAGCCCAGATTAGAAGGTGGTTCATCTAATAACTAATGAGATACCTTCAATGACAACATCTGCAAAGCAATACATCTGAGGTGACAATGTGTTGCATCTTCAGTGACAACGACTAGTCCACTTTCAGTCTTCTNCGCATGTGTCTCTCTTCATGGTGGTTTGCAGATTCATCACAAATATAATTTTACTTCAATATGGAATGTAAGGAATTAGAATCAAAATAAAACGAGAACTTTGAAAGTTTTTGAGAATTAAATAGAGGTCCCAAAAAGATTCTTTATTTACAAACTAATTATAAAATCCTACTTTCTCAGTAGTTCATCTTCATTTCCACCAATGGACAACATTTACCAACTAGATACATCCTCANGGGAAGTAATGTTTCCACACTAAGGTCAAGGAATAGAACTTAAATGAGCTCGTAATCCCACCACTCTCTTCCCCTCTTATCTCCCCAAACCCACCTAAGGAGACATGAATAGTTAGGACTTAATGTATTCCTAGGAAGGAGCTGCTTGTGTAGATAAAGAGGGGTCTAGCTAGAAGGATAAATACCAGTTGCCATTAGACGTAAGCTAACTACTCAAACGATCAGATTAAGTAAATTCTAATGTATTGTAATAAATATAGAAATGTGTATTTCAGTAGTATAACATTTCTCTAAAATGGAAGTACTAGTGCATCATTTACGTGCACATCTTAAGAGTCANTATAATCAATGAAGAAGATGCTGTTACTAAGTATTCAGTAAGTTAATATTTTAAATAAGACTTTTGTTCATTGGAGGTGAAACAATTACGTTTCTGCAAAGCTTGTATGCCTTTGTCAATCTACTTCAACTCATATTTATCTCTTCAATCAAAACAAAGTCACCATAGAACAAGAGTAGTCATCATCTNGCAAAACAGCAATCTGTCCAGATAACTAATTTACAGTGAACCATATCATGAAACATAATAACTAAAGTATTTTGAAAATGTTTTTAAGAGTTAAAAGTGAAGGTATTTTAGTTACTGAAGCACCAATGCTNCCAATTCAATTCATAATACAGCCCAGAGTTGGAAAATGGCAGCTGAAATAGATTTCAGAAAAGTAGCTTGTTGGTAGAGGAAGAGTGCAGCTGGAGTTTCAGCCCCTTCTTCTTTAAGAGCTGCATTGCTGTCAACAATGACATGGCGCAACCATTTGCTGCATCTCCTTTTCACAATGTGATTGCCTAGGAAACATCAGCATCTACCCAGCTGTGCCTTACATACGGAGAAGGGACTTTTCTTTCCAAGTNTGACTTCACATGGTTGTGCTGATCACAGTTTCTATCATGGTGTCTCCCTAAGATGTCCTTGCTGGCTAACCATCTAGGTCTGCCTATCATTTAGATCTTCCTAGCATTTGTTTCACTAGAAGTTGCCTTTCCAATTCTATTATACATTATTCATTTAGTATTCTGAAGTGAATATGAATTAAGATTTGCTTTTTCAGTTAGAGCAATTTTGTTAACTTAAAATATTATTGACATTAGACAATCAAAATAGTTGATTAAATCAATTAATTTTGTTATAAATATTTAGATTAATAAGTCTGTGCCACTAATTNTCTATACCAAAGCTGTTTCCTTCCCTTCCTTTTTTTCTCTTGACACTTGTCTTGCATTTCTAACATGCCTNTTTCAGTTGTGGATGAATTCCCAGCTTTACAAAAATGCATTNGGTGTGTTTTTAAATGAATTTAAATCATCATTTTCTTCAGTGTTCCAGATCTCTATANTTATGCTGATGCCANCCCCTCATGCTTACTCTCATACCAATAAACTTTCCACATTGATCTTTAGTATTCAATATTTGGCATGGTAAAAAGCAAGATAGACACAACTTGAAAAGCAAATATCCCACAGGATAGGTAGTTTGGAATAATCAGACTGGTAATTGAAAACAAGTATATTTGACATGCTAAGAGGTCCAATAGAAATAATGGAAAATATGCAAGGACTGCTGGTAGTTGTGTTAGTTGGCTTTCTGTCATGTGAAAATATGCCTGAAATAATCTAACAGAAAGAGGAAAGATATTGACTCAGAATTTCAAAGGCTACAGTTCATGGCCCTGACACTTTGGGGACTTCCATGCAGTGGCCCATTTATGTGGTAGAGGAGGCTGCTCATGCTTTTTTTAGTTGAGTAGGAGAAAGAAGCTGAGAGAAAGACAGGGGAAAAGAGCAGGAAAAAGAAGCAAGAAGTTAAAATACCCCACCCATAGAAGAATATATACAAGAATTGTTCAGATTGCTGTTTATTTTTATTTAGTGTGTATATATAATCATGGCGTGTGTGTGTGTGTGTGTGTGTGTGTGTGTGTGTGTGAATGAGAGAGAGA
>LZPO01108456.1:31155-54983 GCA_001675575.1 Neotoma lepida | reverse complement strand
GCTTTGAACTCACAGAGATCCAGATGGATCTCTGCCTCCTGAGTGCTAGGATTAAAGGTGTGTGCCACCACCACCTGGCCTCTTTGTTTAATCTAGTGGCTTGTTCTGTCCTCTGATCTTCAGGTAAATTTTATAATGGTACACAATACATCACCAGATATAGAGTTTGTGACAACATGCACAAGTCCTGTACAAGATCAAGCCTGACAAAATATCAACATAGAGGAGGGGAGGTGGGCACATCTAGCTGATAATCTATTGGCACTTAATTGCTACTAGGTAAAGAAAAGTCTACTTTCTTCCACCGAGTAATATATAGTATGATATAGTATGTTGAACATATTCCAAAGCAGACCATACGCTCAGGAGTAGTTGGCCAACAAAAATGGTCTTAATGGGTTGAGGGACAGAGGGAGGGAGGAAGAGGGAGGGAAGGGGGGATGGAGAGAGAGATTCACACACACACATGCACATACACACACACAGAGAAAGAGGGGGCGGAGAGAGAAAGGGAATATGAAGTTGGATAGGTAGGAGAATGGGAGATAATCTGGTAGAGGGGATGAATATAATCAAAATATAGTATATTAAATTCTCAAAGAATAAATAAGAACAATATTTTTAAGTATTTGACAATTGTATTTAACAGATGCTTTGAGATTGGAGCTTTCTTCAAAGATCCATAGAGTAGAAAAAGTTGTTTAACAGTGCACACTTTTTAGAGTTTTGACTAGGACCAGTGACAGTATGCATGATTAAGATGAGCATCATTAAAGTCACTGAGATGCTTCACAAAGACAGAAACCACTTGCCTGTAGTGAATTGATTGGATTAAATATTTTCCTGCATTGGTTAAGCACATTAAAGATAGACCCAGCGGCACCAAAATGTACCAGTGTCACATTAAGGAAAGAAAACAAAGCATTTCCCTTTCGATTAGTTTGACCAAGAACAAGCCCTATTTTGAATTTTTCATTTCTCTCCATGTGCTCCACCTATCTATAGTTTGTAGTTTCTGGCCTACCTATAATCTGTTGTGTGTCTATCTGTGCCTGCCTGGTGTCTGACTGTTCCTCTTGCTGTGAGCCTAACAAAGGGCTGTCCTCTATATTTATTAAACAGCATAGGAGGCATCACAGGAAGAAAGATTGAGGGATTTTTACAAAAATCATTCAGAGAGTTTTAAAAAGGTTTAACTTATTGACTCCAACTAACCCAAAACACTTAGTAATGCAAANGCACTTTCACCGAGCAATTTCCTTATGCTATTTCCAACATTTATGATGTTTGTTGTATAAGGCTACCTTCAACCTGTTTGTTGTTTATAACAAATGCTTATCATAACAAACATGTATTGCTCTCTGGGTCAGGTCAAATTATGGTAGAACCCAGAATTTAAANTTATAGCTATTAATTAGCTTAGCTTGTAAAAGATGAGTGCATAGGAAATCCAAGGCAAATCAGATTGGTTATTACATTGCTTTCTTAAAAGNATGTTAAACAAACAGGCTGAGAACACAGGAGGAAATCTGGCTCAGTTTTAAGTGTTCTGAAACTTTATCAGTAACTCCACTGTGAGGTCTAGCCCAAGTTCCACTCTCTTTGAACATTAGAGACATGTTCATAAAATTGTATCACCTCATTTTTTCTTAAATACCAGCAATGACATAAACTAAATTTTTCATAGACTTTCCCCAAAATGTCCTTACAATTGTGAAACTACAACTTTCCTTTAGAGAAAAGGAAAACTCCTGTTAGGATGAGTGGAGAAGCTTCTAACGCTCTAATCACCCAGTTTTCTGAGGAGGGGAAAAAAAAAGCACGGACTCTGTGGAACTGAATGTAGAAGATGTGAGCCTTAGAGAAACAGCTTTTGTAAAGTTAAAAAAAAAAGAAAAGAAAAAGAAAGAAACAGACTGGAATGTTTTTCCTTAGAATATTATAATTTTGTAAGATAATATGTTAGAATAAAGTATTTTGTCATTATAATAGGAAATTGTAAAACAAAATTAGATTGTAGTAATATTCCACCATAAAATGATACAAATGAAAAAGTTAATTTCTTTTTATAATCTCTACACACTCTGCAACTTGAGAGTNATGCACAAAAGTAGATAAGTTTAAAAGTGNAGTACATATAAAATTTTTTAATACTTTCAAGTAATTTATAGGTAAATCATCAAAAATATTTTCTCATTGATTATATACAGGGAGCCTGTACACACACACACGTACATATATATATATATATACTAAAAAACAACATCTAGTATCTGGTATATTCTCAACATAGGTGATAAAAGTTACAGAAAACAAAATTCTTAAGAGTGGGCAAACTGACAGTATTTTCATATTCACATTAAGCCAGGTACATATATATATACCTCAGCCAAACATATTTGTAATATACATATATACTATATATATATATATAGTATTTACCAGCAGTAATTATTTATATAATAATAGTTTTAAAGTTCTGATGGTTTGAAANTTCTTACAAGATTTTAGTGGTTTTAATTTAGTATCTTGGGATAATATGTAAATTACTGGTATGTAACCAGATAAATAGCAAACCTCTGTGATCCATGGTGCCAATTCATCTGAAGCTGAGGCCGGANTATTGCAGGAAANGTTTCTGGTAAACGTGGTCATTATGCTTAACACTTTCCCAGCTTGAAAATGCNTGAAACTCTGTGTGGCAAACAAAGGCCTTTACAGCATGGTGTATTTGCACCAGCTGATCACACTAATGTCTGAATAACTATGGAAAATAATNCTGNANGTTTTTTAGATATTTTCCACCAAAATTGTATCTTTAATTTTGTTCTGTAGTCTTCTTTTTGTCACTACTTGCTATCTGTAATTTATTTATAGAGAATTATATCCATATCCCCATTTGAACTGACAATTGATTTTGTACATAAGTAATTGCTGAGGGAATTAAAAAAGTGATGGTGAACATGAGAGATTTAACAGACATGCAGTCATAACCTCATAAATACCAGTAATTTATCCAAGTGTTCCTGGTTGATGGTTCAGAAATTCAATTGTGCTATTTCACTCAATTCCATGGGACCTGAAAAAATTAACCAAACCAAAAAAAAAAAAAAAAAAAAACCTGGTGGGCAAAACCAAGAATAGCTACTCTTATTGATCACATAATATGGAGCGAGGCTGTATGGCCATTTCTTCCAAACAGTGTATCAATCAACTCTTAAGTTATAGCAAAACAGCATAAGGTTAACCATTTCAAACACCTGCAAATATAAGCTCAGCAAATTAATGTTTATATAAATTTGTATCTTATAACCAATACGCAAGGATCTTTTCAAATTGCAATATTGAAGCCCTATACCCATTAAGCAACATTTCTCCACCTCCATAAATTTGACTATGGTTGGTAGCCCATTTTAATGGAATCAAATGATATCTTTTCTATGTGATTAAAATACTGTGTTGTTTTTATCTACACTGTTTTATGCATCAGATTTTCCTCATTTTTGTTTTAGTGGCTTTCTATGGTCTAGATATTTGCTACATTTTAACCAATTCATCCATCAAGGAAAATTCGTGTTTCTTTTACTTTTTGACATTTTTTTTTAATGTCATTAAGGACACACATGCGCTGGGCATGGTGGTGCACACCTTTAGTCCCAGCACTCAGGAGACAGAAGACAGGGATCTCTGAGTTCTTGAGTCTAGTCTGATCTACAGGGTGAGTTCTAAGACAGCCAAGACTACACAGAGAAAGCCTGTCTTGGGGAAAACACACACACACACACACACACACCTCTTTTAAATGCTGCTTTCTAATCTTTGTGGGCTATTCTTAGAGGAAGGACTGCAGAACTGTGGCTTCTCCATGGGTATTTCACTACTTGCATTCCCACAGATTTAATTTTTCAACAACCCTAGAAGTCTGTTTCTCTCTATTACAACTTAGAAAGTGGGGACTACATCTTCCAAACTTGGTGAGAGGGTTATGTGACAATGGAAACATCGAAGCTTGCGAACACATAAGTCAAAATTCCAGCTTGGCCTCTGAGGCCACAGACCTCTGTGGCTACGTTAGACAGATTCTCTCAGCCTCAATGCCTCACCTGTGAATGTCAATGGTTGACTCACACATTAGTTGGGACTAGAGTGACTAAGATAACCTCTGAAAAATTGTTTATACTTTTCATAGTAGGCATTCA
Source organism: Neotoma lepida (assembly GCA_001675575.1). Taxonomy (NCBI): domain Eukaryota; kingdom Metazoa; phylum Chordata; class Mammalia; order Rodentia; family Cricetidae; genus Neotoma; species Neotoma lepida. The sequence goes on along the minus strand of LZPO01108456.1, from coordinate 50,784 downwards.
ACATTTCATCACATTTCAATATCAGACACATTAGACTCCTTTTTAAAATATCATTTTATTATTATTTTATGAGAGTGTGTTGGTGCACTTGTCATTATGTGTGTGGAGAGCAGAGGACAACTTTGTGGAGTCAGTTCTGTCTTTCTGTCCTCATGAAGGTTATCAGGGTGATATTCAGGTTGCAAGGTTTGCANGGCCAATGCTTCCTCCCTTAATCACCTGAGCCATGTCTTCATCCCACATCTGGCTTATTGAATGTTTAGGTAAATACAAGTGTTTATTCTTATGGTTTCTGTAATTAGCATTAGTTAGTCCTAATTCTAGTCATACTGTTTAAGTGAACAGTATCCTTTACATGGTTATTTTAGATCCACTGAGGGCTTGTTGCTTGTTGGCCTATGAGTTCTCCATAATAGCAATCAAGGAATTACCTACCATTCTTTTNTTACGTTTGTTTTCTATATACAGACTACTGGTGGATGTTATACCTCCTTGTTATATTCACGGGAGTGACAATTTTATCCCTAAGGTGTGAGGTGCTACTTCAGTAGGCTTTACATGAATTTACTNAGATTTTATGTTGTACTTTGCACTTGGGAGCTATGCCAATGACCTTCAAATTGACATCTTAGTTGCTTGAAGCAAGGAATCAAGAGAAACAAAATGTTCCTATATCTCCCCTCTCTAGGCTAATACTTTTGCAACACAACTGGAGTCAGAAACAGTACTGCATTGTTGAGGCAATGTGGAAAAACACTTGAAAGTTTTGTAAGTTTATCTCTTCAAGGTAGGGATGATGTCTGGACACGTTGCCTCAATTTAATAGCAAAACAATGATTATGTTAAGCTGCAAGTTTTCAACAAACACAAACCATGTACTGACCTTCCGATCTTATTAAATCTATTCACATATTTTGACTTTCATCTATATTAAATGTTCTTTATTGATATCAGGTACTTGGTATAAANANATACTAATTAATTTTATAAACATTTATAATATATAATAACTACTGTTTTTGCAGATTACAAGAACAAAACATAAAATATATAAATACCAAGAGTTTCACCAAGAAAGGTGTTTGAAAATGAGTTGCAGACAGTCACAGCAAGACAAATGTCTGTTTTTAATCTGGGAAAAGCAGCTCAGATTTGGCTCAAGTGAGATTCTGCCACANGTGAGGAAAAGGCATCATGAGCTGTCAACCTTTCTGTGCCTCTCACGTGCAACACATCANGAAAACACGAGAAACAGAAATACAATTTAATTGAGGAGAAGCAGACAGATAGTCTGCAAGAAGGAAGGAAGCACATTTCNGTTTGGTACAAAATAAATATTTTAATGGCACTTCTTAAGGCAAATAACACACAAAAGAACTATTTGTTGGCAAAGTGTAGCCTGTCCTGTGCCCTCTCTAAATTACACACAAATTCAAACAAGACACAATAAGCTTCCTATAATTAGATTACTTCAACAAACAACAGATAACTCAAATAGACAAAAGGTTTAAGTGAGTAATTTTAAAAGGAAGATAACTCAGGGGCCAGTGAAAACATGGAAAGTTTTTCATTTTCATTAGTTAGTGGAGAAATTAACATTAAAATTGACTTGAGTTCTTATTATGTATAAATCTAAATGAAATATCTTCTTAGAAAGGGAAAGAAATACAGCAATGACAACATGTATTTTTGTAACACAATTGGAGCTCCCATGTGTTACATTCGGAGACAGAAATGACATAATCATTGTTTATTTTATATCTTGTATAAAAATAATATTTTTAGGAACAAAAGAATTTAGAAAGAGCTGATAATCAGTGTCCAATATAAACATGTATCAAAATAATATAAGTTAGCATAAAGAAATCTGACAAATTGCATGCCATTAATTTTACTTTATAAAGCCAGTTCAATATTAGAGTTGAAATGCCTCCTAATTCTGAATGAAGGATTTTACTCACAACAGGCATGAATTCAATGTGAGCCTAATTCCTCTGATAAAGCAAAATTTATGCCATGTAGTATGACTTGACTCCATTCATCTCCCCAGAATGATTCATAGTTTCAAATATCCCCCTTTACTTATCTTGTGAGGAACAGTTGATTACTTATTCATTAGTCATTTTGAAGAAGGGCTTTCTGAATATTCTCTCAAATAGTTATCACTACGAAGGTCTGAGAAAGTACAAAAAGACAGTAATATCTATTCCCTCCATTAGCTTATCATCTAGGTGAAGCGGCAATTGCNTGAAATCACCACAATTGGGTTAATTTCTCATGTGAAAGTTAATATTCTTCAAAACCATCTGTTAAGGGAAGCCATTAAAATTTTTTAAAAACCCTANTTTTCAAGGTATGAAAAAGTATTTGAAATAACATAATACCTCCTTGTGGGAAGAAGACACATCCCAAGATGATAAGCGGTTGCTGCCTGAAATCTAAGAGGTACCAAATCATTTATATATCTGATTTTTTTCCTAAGCGTTCANCATTATGGTAACATCTAATTCATATGTTAGATACATCAGGAGTTAATGACAATGATAAAAGAACAGTTATGACAATGTACTCCATAAAATGTATGAATGGATGAATGTCATCTCTTTAAATTCTCAAGACAATTAACCATATTTTTTTGGGACTCTGGCTTACTTTCATTTATGGAAATCATGGATGGAAAAGAAGTACAGCAACTTGAAGATAGAAAAGAATATATTGAAACAAAGAACTCATAAAACTAATGCTTCCTCAATGAAATGCATAATCTGTATTTCCTCCAAAAGCTGCATTGGTCATCATCACACTTCAGAGTGAAGCCTTCTGAGAGACAGGAAAGGGATTGGACATTTGTCAAGTTCACACAGCTACTGAGACAAGAATTGATTTTTGGTTCTTCATAGAAAGTTTTGACAAGATATGTCTTTTCTATCTGCACAGAATTCAAATTTTAATGTTTCCAGCNAGAAAACAATCATGTTGTTTCTGAAAGAAGAATAAATTNAGTCTAAGATACTTCAGATGCNTTAGTTTCTTTACCTCTTGATGTGATAACAAATACCTTAATGGACTCAGTATAAGGGAGGAAGGTATTATTTGGTTTATAATTCTAGTTCAGTCTACCACTGAGCAGTCAAGGCAAAAGGAACTTGGAGCAAAGCATCACGTCACATCCACAGTCAACACCAAAAAGCAATGAATTAACACATGCATGCTATACTTGTCTTACTTTCTTCACTGTTATACAGANTACCCTGCCCAAGAAATGATGACACCCACAATGGAAGAGTTTGGGATTTTTTGGTTTTGTTTTTGTTTTTTGTAATGCAATTACCCTGATAAAGACATTCCTTAACAAATATTTCCAGAGACCCATTTTCCATTTATATTTTGTAAGGTTGATAATTAACACTAACCTTCACACAAGATTTCTTGAATTAAATATATATATTATTATATAATTATAATATATACATTAATATGAATTATATAATACATATTTAATTCATATATAATATGTGTAATTATATATTCTATATTATATGAATTATATAATATATTATTTAATTCACATTATATTTAATGTGAATGTATAATACATAATATGTATATGCATGCATACACACAGGAATTGGGGAGATAGTTTAACTGGTAAAGTATTGATCATGGAAGTATCAGAGTCTGAGTTAAAATCTAAGCACCAATGTAAAAGCCAGCACTCCTGTACTCCCAGTTCGGAGGAGGCACAGCCGGAAGGATCCATGTAGCTTGGTAAACAGCCAGCCTATCCCAAATAGTCAACTTCAGATTCAAATACCAAACACAAACNCACACATAAAAACACAAGGACAACACACAAACATACAACACACACACAACATGCACAAACATACAACACATAGACACATGTACAGACAGACACACAAACACATATACAAGATAACACAAACAAACAAAAAACAGAAATGGCAATTCAGATATATTGCTCAGCCATTATGGGATCACAAGATTGTATTCTGTCTTTTAATTAGGGTTTCTATGGCTGTGAAGAAACACCATGACCACAGCAATTCTTTTTTGTTTTTCACTGTGTAGCCCTGGCTGTCCTGGAACTAACTCTGTAAACCAAGCTGGCCTCAAACTCACACATCCACCTGCCTCTGCCTCTCAAGTGCTAGGACTAAAGGTATGCACCACTACTGCCTGGCCAGGGCAACTTTTATAAAGGAAAACATTTAATTGGGCTGGTTTACAGTTTCATAGATTTAGTCCATTATCATCATGGCAAGANATGGGGATGTGCAGGCAGACATGGCACTGGAGAAGGAGCTTAGAGTTCTGCATCTTGATCCAGGGCTGTAGAAGGAGTCTGTCCACACTGGGCATAGCTTGAGCATAGGAGACCTCAAAGCCCACCCCTACAGTGACACACTTCCTCCAACAAGGCCACACCTCCTAACAGTGCTACAGCCATTTTCTTTCAAGCCACCACACTGTCTTTTATAAAATCTCTGATAAACAAATTATATANAATTCAAGGAATGACTACAGTTCATTTGTCAATAGTTTAGAACTCATTTCCTATAGAATAACAGAACCAAGCCAGGCATGATGGTACACATCTGTAATACCAGCTCTCTGGAGACAGAGATAAAGACAGTGACAGAGACAGAGATAGAGGGATAGCCATTTCAAGCACATGGACTGTATAGCAAGCCTTTTTCTAAAAATGAAAAACTAGAGAGAATCACAGTCTATAACCTCTTGTTTGACTGAACATAGAAATCCATAGTGCTAGCTAGTAGCGAAATTGTAGAAATATAGACACAGTCTCCCTGAAGCCCAAAAAAGGTATAATTCATAAGTATAGAAAAGATAAGACATAATATTCAAGGATAAATAATGTCACTGGAAGGGACTACAAATTCTGGTACAATCTTGTGGTCTAATTCTATTCAGACTAGTTCTCTGATAGATATATATAGGTATAGCAGTATCATAATGAGGTTTAATAAAAATGTTCATGCATTTAATGCTTCATAAAGGANTGAACAATGCTGCCTTCAGAATTGAGGGAGCAGTTTATTTTTTAATTTTGTTTTATTATTTTACAATTTTATTTATGTACACNTTGCATACTAATTATTCTCACCTCCCACCTTACCCCCACCCCTCCCCACCCTCCCCACAAATCTCTTTTTCCTAATCATGTTTTCTTTTCAAACGATAACAAGTGGTTTAAATTTTTCTTTCCTAAATAGCAGGAGAAACTCAGCAACAGTTACAAATTATTGATATCCAGAAAACAATGAAACTGATACAACTAGAATAATGAACAATGACTAAGACACAGTGTCAGAGAGTGATCCTTTCTGAAGAAGGAAAGACAAAGCACTGACCTGAGGCATGACAGGTTCAGTCTCTCTGTTCATGTTTCCCCATAAGTCAGATGCAAACCTTCCTCCCTATAATCTTTCTCAATGTTTGAATAAGAAAGAATAGGATGGTTCATAACAAAAGCCATCAATAACTATAACATACCTACAAGTCTTTTGGGTCACAGACAATGTAAAGGAGTGAGCTAGTACATTAGTATGCTATTCATCCATTGCATATACATTCTCTGAATATTGGTTGTGTATCAGAGACTTGTAAAAGCTGGGCAAAGACGACATACAAAGAGAATACAAAATAAATGACATGCACAAAGTCTCTGTGAACAAGTCACAGAGAATAAAGAGCTATAATGGGAGCTAGAAGAAGTTTCATGAAAGAGCATTCATTGAGTCTGACATTGAATTGCAAGTAGAGGTTTAATAAATGGAGAAGAATCAGGTCAGAGATCATCAGAAACCAATCGGCTTGAGTAGCATTAAGAAATTTTAGGGCTCCTGAGGAAAAGAAGCTCGTGCATGGTGTTGCAGTTAAAATGCAGGCAGCCATGATAACACATACTGTGCAGTGGATGCAATCACTGAGCTCAGCAACTGAGCAAAGAACTGGAAGTTGAAAACCTCTGCTAAAACAGGACCTATTGATTTAATTGACGCTCTGTTCCCTTGGTTTTGTCATTTCAATTAGGATCAGCTTAAAAGTAAAANACTGAAAAAAAAAACTAGAAATTAGTCTCCATATGAGAATTTTGTCTATCCGGTCATTGCTAAATTCCCTGAAGCTGAGGGAAGAACCTAGCTCTACGCCCCTGTGGGCTAAATGAGTACACGTTTGTATAAGTCAAAACAAAACAAGTTTTTAAACATTGTTTTCGCACTTTCACTTATATTCTGACTGTAAATTATACTAGCATGTTGACATCTAGCCTAAGTTCAAGTTAAAGAAAAATGACAGCTGTACCTGCTAGCAAGGTTTCTCAAATGTCTAGGAAATCTAGAATAGCATCCTTCAATATAGTTCCCACTAACCACATCTAGCTGAACTTGAGCTGTGCCTTAGGATAAATACTAGATTGCGAAGATTGATAGAGGCAAAAATAGCTATAAAAATCATGAAAATTCTTGTACTGTTTATATGTTGAAATAATGTTTCAAATATATTGTCTTCAAAAGTATTGTATTGAAATTAATTAAATTCTTTTTTATGGCTTACATGGTTTCTAAAAAAAAAAAGAAACTTTTCCTAAGTGGCTTATTGTACACATCTGCCAGTGTGCCTTGATAAATATCATGTATAGAGCTATGATGTTATTCCAGAAAGTGGGGCAGTGGAGCACGGATAGAAGCAGGGAAGTCAAGACAGCATTGATCTAAATGAAAAAGGTCAGGACAAAGCTTATTTAGGAGAACTGGTTGAAGTTTCATGAACCTGTAGACACCAGACATGAGCAAGAATCAGAATTGAACAAAATGAAACTGAGGTAAAAACACTTTTCTCTTTCCCTCATCACTGCATGGCTGGGTTCCCACATGGTCCCTGTTCCACAAGAACTTCACTTAGTGACCATAGCTGTGCTCTGGTCATTGATGCTATTGGCGGGTATTCTCTGTCCTCCCCACTTCCTGGCAGAAGATAGTTTACTTCCTGGCAGTCGTTGGATTCAATGGCAACATGTGATTAATTGTATCCAATGATTTGTGTTAGTAAGTCCCTTCTGAGCCAGAGTGGTTTATTATCAATTCAAGTCTGTCAATGCTACATGTACTTTCAAACCCTCAGCAGAGTGAGTCTCATTGATTTCCCTCCTGTTAACACAATAAGTAGAAACTGACTGGGGTGAGGCTTCCCAAATAACTTATTAATATGGGGCCGTTTGACATAATAAAAAGCTATTTAGTGTATAAGGCTGTCTAATTCAGTAAATGAAAAGTATTCACTACACATACACAGAGACACACAGACAGACAGACCGACACACACACACACACACACACACACACACACACACACACACTATTCATATCCCTTAAAACTAACATAAAGGGAACACAGTACCTTAAACTCTAAGCTTTCTTCCCAGGACACATAAGCATCATCCATACCTTTCTGATAGGTATAAATGCTCTCTCTTTCTTTGGCAGTTGCTGGCAGTGTAACTGAAGATTTATCTCACTGTGAGAATTTTCATCAGAATGACATCTAGAGTTTCAGAGNTTTTCAAGTGTTATGTGGCTGGGAAAAAAATAATCATTCCTGCTTTATGAGTTAAAGGTATAAGGCTCCAAGACTTAAGTATTTACAGTGGGAACTTCCATTTCTGTGGCTGATTCCCCTAGACTTGATTTTAGAAGTATTTTGTTGCTGTGACTGGTATAAACAAAACATACAGAGAAAGAATAATCTTAGTGCCACACAAAGTAGCACACAGAAAAAGGAAAATTAATTCAGCAAGGCAATTTCTTTTTCCAAAAAGGATGCCCCAGACCACAAACTGTGCTTGCAAGTACACTTGGCTAAGATTGGCTTTTTCTTTTATCCCTGACCCCAGGTAGTTATAGCATTTCATCCCATTGGTGGGACGTTGACTTCACAATTGGACAGGACTGGCTAATGGGCACAAAGGAAAAGGGGAAGCAGTTCAGCAAATATGGGCCCTTTTCATGCTTATTACCTTTGCTAGAGAAAAGTATCAACAAAAGTTGATGGTGTATTCTGATACTAGATAGAATGTACATATTTACTGCCTTGGCTGGTCAGTAACTACCATACATTGACAGATCATCAGCTCCATCAGTTGCCAGGCTTTGGTAAGATATCTGAGACTAAATGTCACATGGCACTATTTGCCAACAATTACGCTCTTTACAAAGCTTTCTTTTCCTCTAGAAGGATGATGTTCAAGGTTTGTCATTTCTGTTTTTCCAACAGCTTTGGTATATGATTTACTGCAACAAAATACTTCTTCTATTAAGAGTAAGGTATAGATATGATAAAATGAATTATATCTTGTGTTAGTGGTCTAATTTATAAGTTTGGTTATGTTATATGCTAGCTATGCCATTATAAGAAATCAAATGGCTCTGAGTCATGACTTCCTGAGTTGAGAAATAAGGTTAATAGTGCCAATTAATTGATGGTTATGAAGAGAGCAAATAAAGACAGCAGTCTGAAGACACAACAGCAATTCATGATAGCTGATGTACTGGGGTTACCAATTGTTTTTGTTTCTGTTTTAGAGACAAAGTTTCTCTGGGTAGCCCTGGCTGTCCTTGAACTTACTCTGTAGACCAGGCTGGCCTCAAACTCACAGAGATCCACCTTCCTCTGCCTCCCGAATGCTGGCATTAAAGGCATGCGCCACCACTGCCCCGCCAGGTTTACCAATTTTAATAGACAATTCTCTGTTTTTAAAGTGAGATCCATATGTGACCAGCATTTTGTATTTTCACCAAGGCAGAGTCAAAGATGGCTCTTTAGTTTCACTTGGTAGATGGTGCTCAGATCAGTAGGACTAGAGGCTATGGAATGAGGTTTGAATTCTGTTGTCTCAGGAAATAAAATAATTTGCATTACATATTTCAGGAACATGCCAATCCTTCTTCTAAACAGCTAAGAATGTGATTTCCCACTTATACCTTAGATGTAAGACTTTTTTGTTGTTGTTGTTGTTGTTATAGCTGTTTTATATCACCCTAAGCAGTATGGTTTTTTACAATAGGCATTTGGTTATTTAATTGTTCTGAGAAGGGGTTTCTTCTACAATGGTAGGAAAAGTCTGAACTGAATTTGCTGTGGGGGCCTGTGAGAGTTTTTCCAAGACAGAGGATTACGTTGTCTATCCCTTGTTGATTTACATTCATTGGTCCAGTGTTCTTTACCACACCTTCGGCATAATCCAGAAAGGAGGGGCATTCTGTTGTTAGTGTTCCTTGAAGAAACATTGTTTTCTTTCCTTCCCCAATAACAAATTCCACTGTAGCCTCTTAGGCATTTCAACACAGTAAAATGTTCTCAGCCAGCTGAAATGTTCTTCTCATACAATTTATTAGACTAACTCTCCTCTCTTTCACTGTCAATTAAGATTGGAGTTGAGTTCTCAAGGTCCAGTAAATTTTGTCTATTTCTTTATCTCTCTTGAGGCTGCTGGTGACTATANGGGTTCTTAGTTAATATCTGCTTCACTTACTTTCATTTACTTTTGATTTCACTAGATTCATNTTTGTACATTAATATTTTAAATTTTTAATGTTCTCATTCTTTATTACTCTCCTGATAGTTTTATGCAATGTGCTTTGATTTGATCATATGCACCCACCTCCCTCTGCAGCCTCTAGATCCACCTCCCCTTCCCTACCAGCGTGGAGAACGAGTGGTCATAAAGTCTCACCTCCAGCTGAGGAGCCATTGGCAATTGATGCCTGGTTGGAGGAAGAAGGTGGTCAGTTTTCTTTAACAGTGTATCCACTGGTAGGTCAATTATGACTCAATGAAAGAGCACATGTCCAAGAATGTATGGGAGGCACAATGGGACCTGATGGGCTCTATATGTATTTTTTTGACTATAGGAGAAGATCATCTCTTGAGCCAACAATCAGTTTGTCTGTAGACACANACTTGGACAAAATTTTACATGGTTTGTTGTGGGAGCCCACAGAAGCTTCCTAGTGAGATCTGAGCTTGCTTTACACAGTAGGGCTGCATTAGGGGATAACTTGACCACGTGCACAGTTACCAGGTATCTGGGATGGTCTGCACTTGGCTGTGCTGCGGGGAGGTCTTTTGCTCCACTCCTTGGCATTCCTTTAAAAGCCCTTTACTAGAGACAGAAGGGGCCGGTGGGTTTTGACCCAGGCCCTTCCAAGCTATCTTGTGTTTCTAACTGTCTCTCTCCTCTATATTTCTATGTACATATTTCTCACTCCTCCTTCCTCAAGAGTACCCTGGGGGAAAAAGTGGGAGCTGGTCTCCCTCAGTTCATCTAGTTCACCTCTCACTGCATGAGGTTTCCAGTGCTCTTATAACTGTCAGTCTTGCCCACTTGAACATAGAGCAATTTGTAGTCTGTAGTCTATCAATGCTTTGACTTTGCATCTGTGTAGGATAGCATTTTAATTTACATGAGATCTGTTTTTGGTCAGTAGTGGGTAAAGTGATTAGCTTATTTTTCCAGATCCTTCATTTCTTCCTTCCTTCCTCCATTCATTCATCTAGCCATTGTATTTGTTAAATTCCTATAGAAAAAGGAGGCATTTAGGGATAATTAAAATATATGTAATTAGGTTTTTGATTAATCTGTAATGCAGCAAGTCAATCTGAAAATATAAGATTTAAGTGATGACTCTTTGATTAAAACTTTTCAAAGAAAAACCTTAATGATTTTATCTTCATTTGATTTTGTTTGGGAGGTGGCCTAATTTAAAATGCCAAAATCATTTGTAGTCAAGGAAAAACCTACTCATCTGACTTATTAAATTCAGGATTCTCCTTGGTTTTTAAATAAATGAGGGACTTCACAAAGAACTCAAAGAAAATAATCAGACTTGTTAATTACATCTTTAGCCAAAAGTTACTTCACTTCTCAGCTCTATCACACATCCTACACAGAAAAATGATTTATTTCTCTTACATTCATAAAATACACATCTCTCATGCCCAGCCACACATTTTAATTTAGTCTAATAGAAAACTGCATTGATTAAAANCCTGGTTTGATTACCATACTTTTGAAAGACCTCCTCAGATCCAGCTCCCTGATGTCCTCTTCTCCAACGCAGAGAAAGCCTCTCTTTGATTGGAAACATCTCCCTGAGTCTATTGCAATGGCTAATTTTTCATCTTATTAATACAAAAAAAAAACCAATTCATTCTAGTGCTCTGCACTTTTAGATAAGATTCCGTGGGGGTCTGGCCTTTTCCAGATATATGAAAACAAGTTCAATGCATAAAGCAGGAGGGCAAAATGTATGCCCCACTGACCATTTGTACAAGAGAAGATTAGAACGCATAGTCAAAACCTTTTCAGTAAAAGTGTTTATTGAGGGCAGAAACCCGGCCATGGGCTTTGATATTTTCCAGACCCTTTGAGATGAAAATCAGGCAGAAAATATCCCGGGAAAGATTGAGACAACAACAACAANAAAAAACCCACACCCAACAACATGCAACTATGGTAAGTGAAGGGTTGAGTTTGATGTGGAGAATTGATTACAACTGATGTTGTAATGACATGAAGAAAATGATAGTCTCAAGAGAAAAATAAAATAAAATATATTCACATATCAGACTGCAATCCTTTGTGCTTACTTACTCATGACTTCTGTTTATGGAGTTCCAACACCAGATGGAAAGGAGATGCCATTAGCTTCAAAGTAGACACCAGAAATAAGAAGGCTGGTTGCAGTCATCCTAAATATTCAGAATTAAAATCTACAATTTAAANATGCTATTTTGTTCAAATATGATCCCTACAGGGAACATTTAATTAGTAAGTTTNGAGACATAAGCAGGGCTGAGGACCTTGTGATTTTTAAGAAGATATCTTATTATGTTCAGAACATTTTGGAATTTCTAAAGGTATTTTAATTTTNTNTGTGTGTGTGTCTGTGTGTGTGCCCACGTGCCTGCAGAGTCCAAAAAATAATGTCAGAAGCCATGGAGTTGATGTTACAGGTCACTTGAGCCAAGGGATATGAGTGCTGGGAACCGAAGTTCAGTCCTCCACATACCAGCATGCACTACTGAGTGCTTAGCCATCACTTTAGCCCCACATTTTGGCAAACCTTAGTGCTCAATCTCTGAGTCACTCTTGCACGTCATAATGTAAGCTATTTGAAGTTTGTCTGTTTGTTCTTGGTTTCTGTTTTTTCAGAATTGTTAGTAAATGCTGGCCTACCATTTAGTAATTCTCTTATTGATAGTTTACCATAGTGTAGCAATATCTTAGCAACTGAGCAGGAAAATATTCCATTGTTGACCACAATTGCTGTAATAAAAAAGTATGTTTGAAATACTTTAGAATGAGGCATCTATGGTGTTAGGATTTAGGCATCTGTGCTGGCCTGCCCTTAGAGTCCTGACAGGATATACCTCAGCTGCAACCNCTAAGAGCACCTCCTGTGCACATTTGCTATGTTTCCTTANANAAGGCAGGCCTTGCCCACCTCCAATCTCCTTTCTCTTTCCCTTCCTTGTCCCCAGGGACCGGTCCCTGTCCCCTTCTCTGCCCCTTTTCTCTCCCATCCCCTTAATAAACCTCCTACACGGGCATTATCATATGGGGCTCTGGATTTCTATGTAAACAAACCAAATTCAACTCAGGGAAAACAGTGACATTCTAGGCCAGTCAGTAATTGTCAACTAATGGTGGCTTTTCCTATACTTCAGCTGAACCAATCACAACCACCAACTACCCTCTAACTAGGGACTTTCCACTAGAGTTATCCAAGTTAAAATGAAGGTTTAATTTAACCAATCAAACCTGTGCTTTGCTTCCATGAGCCTTCCTTCCGAGTTTACTGTTAGATGCTCAAATCACTCTGTGGTCTGGACCTGGCTCATTTAAGAGTCACTACTCAAATAAACTATTAAAAATTTAAACTGTCTTGAATTACCTTTTGAGTGTATTACAAAATATACATGTCTTAAAATTATGTAAAAACCATTTCTCATATCCTGTTTGACTGTGTTAAATAGTAAAAGAAAATGGCCTCAAATTCAGTTTCAAAAATTAATGTAAACAAAATATAATCAATTAAGTTTGTGGCATATTTAAATTCCAGTTACCAAATTTGGGGCTTTAATTCTTTGCTTCTAANTTCACTGAAGACAAAGCTTTTGAACATACTGCAGAAGCTCTGATTGCTGTCCCAACTATCTGTGGAGTCNAGAATATTTTGTATGTTATGTCTCCTGTACTTCCTGGCATTCTATACATACACTATAGACTTCATGACACAGTGGGCTCTATCACAGAGAACCATTCAAGACTGACCAAGTTTCCTTTTTTATTCATGACACCATGATGCTATGCAATTAATTTGACCTAAAAGCTATATATGTCTTTCTCAATAAAGGTTTTATGTCTTTCAATTATATTTAGAACATACTTTCAAGAGATTTGTCTTATTACAATGCAAGGAATTGAATAGAACTAATATAAATTTCAGGTACATTTGAGTTTGTTGCCTCTTCCAATTCAATTTGTTTACTAGATATGATGGTGAAGAAATTCAGACTATATAGTTATTTTAAGTATTAATGCCAATGAACTTGAAATAGTTAAGCTATTTTTCAGTCAGGATTTTTCAGAAATTCTCTTGTAAATCACAAATCTAATCACAGTTCTCCCTAAGGGGAGAACTTTAGACCAAATAGTTTGGACTTGGAAAACTGTGATTTTTTAATTTAATTTCAAATGTACCCTTTCCAATCAGATGTCACTATACCATCATGGGGAAAAAATGAGGAAAATGGCAGAATTCAAATTCAACCCATTCCTTCTGCTACTCCTTACCAATGTAGCCTGACTAAATAACAGGTAAGGNTTTGTGGAGAACTGTAACATTCCCGATGAGACAATAGTGAGCTATTGGCTTGTTTGTTTTAAAATTAGATTCAGTACTACAGAAAAGCTAGTAAGGTTTTCATTTGGTGTATATACGTGTGCATATGTGCGCATGAGTGTGCATGCATGGGTATATGTGTGTGTGTGTTTGAACAGATAGAAAAAACAAAGAAACATGACAATTACCAGCAGTCATTAGACTGTACTTGAAAAATGACTTCTCAGAAACAAAGAAAGTAAATAAAACAATTGCAACAGATTCCTTTGAGCTCTGNGGCTTTAAACCATAGCCATTCAAATTCATTATGAGTAGAAGACTTGAATGAACTATAACAATAACACTATGTTTTAAAACTGTGGCATAAGGCAATCTTGACAGATACTACATTTGAACTACTCGGTTCAGTAGCAAATATTTCCAAAATAAGAATTATCATCCTATGATGCTGAANGCGAGACAGAAGCCCCTTGAATCTCTTGAAATGTTCAAAGTGGGTTTAGACCTTCTGGTCTCTGATTATATCTACCAAGCACTGTGAAGTGAAGAAGTAAAGCAATTATCCTAACTGATCAAGCAAAAAATAATCCCCCGCAAGTCAGAAACAGACAACTGTTGAGGCGTGAATTGTCCAGATTGAATAGGTTGCCAATATCAGGTAAGTGCATCAGATAGTGCTATAAACCTTATCATGTTTGTATAAAAAATAAAAAGATTGTAACATCGGGGAAGTCATTTAACTTCAAGCCCTAACTACTCCTGTATTTCCTTGTAGAAGATTATGCTAGAGGAAAGATTTATTTCTAGGTGAGCAAGCACATAATAGAGGAAGATAGATCGAGACAAAGGAATACACAAAGGTTCTGAACTGAAAGTGAACACATAATCCTCATAAGCATTCCAGGCTAGAAAGAAACAAAGAATAGAGAGTACAGATGAACCGGGGCTGCATATCTCACTTCAGTACTGGAAAACTCACATGTGCATAGGTCAGCTTGTTTGGAGTGGAAATGGCACAATCTCTTTATATTCTTCATACATTGCATGGATGTCAGTTGAAGGCTGAGATACAAGGAAATCCACTTCAGGATAGTCAGTGAATTTCACCTGGAAGATATTTTCAAATATCTAGTTTCATATAACAAATTGCAACAAATGAAAGGGCGTGGTGTCACACAGCTTCTCTGGGGAAGGAATCTGGGATCGGTTCAGTTTGATTCTTAGGCTTTTGAGTTCAAGTCCCTCTGAAAACTCTAAGTAAATACCAGCCAGGGCAAGTGGCTCATTTACAGACTCAAGTAGGAATGCATTCTCTTCCAAACTGATGTATGAAGGGGTTGGCATGATTGTCTCTCATTTGTGTTTATTGTACTGAAGAGGTCAGTGCATGGCATAGGCTAGAAGGATGGAAGCTGTAATTCTTGGCATCTAATCAGGGAAATAATATTCTACTGGTTAAAAGAAAGCTAACAAGATCTAAGACACAAAGCCTGTGAATACCAGAAGGTAGAGACCATCTGGGGCTATTCTGGATATTAACTACCACGGGATGTCACCTAACCCTAACCATTAGCAAAGTAAAGGAATAATGAGCACAGGAATCAGAAAATGTTAAGATAAAATATGTTAAAGGCCTAAAGTAAAAANGAAATGTTCAAGAAATTGAAACAATGTAGAAAATTATAGATGATAGGGAAAGTGTTAAAAGAAGAATTTTGAAGTGCAGGTACACTCAGACCATGCAAATTACAAGCTAAGGTGGACAATTTGGTTCCTGGTATTTCAACAGAGTGGTGACTTGAGTTTCCTTATCTAGATGAGACTGATCTACAGGGGACTCTAAGGATGGTAAAGATGTAATAGCATTAATGTTAGTGAGATGGAAATGAAGACTAGATAATCAGATTGAGATGATTGTGGCAAGGTAGGATATAATCCATTCTAAGCCTTAGAAGAGGGTCTAGGATTAGTTGATAAAGCGCTCATTTTGTAAGCATGAGGACCTGCGTTCAGACCCTAAGTATCTACTGAAAAAGCCAACATGTTGTATGCATGCCTGTAATCCCAGAACTGGGGAGGCAGAGACAGGAAAATCCCTGGGCCTTGACAGATGGCTAATCTAGCAAAATCATTAACCTACAGGTTCAGTGAAAGACACTGGCTCAAAGATTTATGTGGACAGTGAATGAGGAAGACACCTGAAGTTAACGTCTGCCTTCCACTAATATGCATATCCATANGCACTCACACCTACATGCACATACATGTACATACACAAACACACAAGCATACCTTAGAGAATCTTGAATGTGGCACATCAGGAAAAGAAATTATTTACTGACTGCTAAATTTCTAGTTTAAACAGTATGACTTCTTCATTAACTGAAAAAGGAAAGGAATACAGAGATAAGGAACACTTTCCCATTTGCAACATTTTGAGTCTATGANTGAAATATACTGTTTATATTATTGTAAAAGGGCATTTCCAAATGGTGAAGGATTAAAATAATTTCAAATGTTAAAAATTAATATATAATTAAAAAAATAATTAATGCCCTGTAGANGGAAGGCATGTATTTTCAAATAANTTTGTATTTTACAGAAATAAATCAGAACTAAAAACTATAATCTCTAATTGCTGTATCATAATATTACCAAAATATAA
Organism: Neotoma lepida; assembly: GCA_001675575.1. Classification (NCBI taxonomy): domain Eukaryota; kingdom Metazoa; phylum Chordata; class Mammalia; order Rodentia; family Cricetidae; genus Neotoma; species Neotoma lepida. The sequence goes on along the minus strand of LZPO01108456.1, from coordinate 34,167 downwards.
ATCCAATGGTAGCTAGACAGAAACTGTATATTTTCAAGATGTTCTTACCATCTTCATTCCTACAATAATCCACAATCAGAATATATTTTAATAATTCACCAAAACAAGGTAAATGAGAAGAAATCATCCCTTTTTTATGTGACATTAGACCAAAAGAGTCCAACCCTTTTATTTAAAAACAAAGATAATCGCACTGGCCTAAATTACTCAAATTGGCCATTTTTTTTTCTTTAACATTTACCTTTGTTGCTTTCTTTATCAAACTCAGTCTTGATTGGCCCTATTATGATTATAGAGTTAATGTGCCTTTTACCAAAATTAACCTTATTGTAAAATAGACAATCATCTTAACAATATTTGCATATCTGTTTAGTGCGAGGCATTGTGAGATGAAATGCTCATGACTTTTTAAAAAGCAACAAATTCATTATACAGGCATTATAATTCATATTATAATATGTAAACAGCAGTAGTGGCTTTAGCTATTAAGCAAATATTCTGATTTGAATTTAATTTTTCTTTGTTTCTTTCATCACAATGGTTCATTTTCCATGGTGGTTCTTATATATGTAGATTTTTTCCATTGGCAATTAAAGTATAGTTATTTTTAGGGAAGTAATTATTAAATCTCTACACTGGAATTCCATACTTGTTCTTTCTACTAACTACTAAAAGTGATTTTTTTGCTTGCGCTTTCAGGAAAATATATATGATCTACTTAAAAAACCAATCTGGTTGCCTTTGCTTCTCTCTCTCCATCAAGCTTGTCATGTATATTTGCTGAAATGCTAAATATAAAACAATAACAAAGAAAAACAAAAACAAATTACACCTATCACTATCATAAACACATTAGCAAAGGACTGTCAAGGTAGCATATACAATTCCAGCACTTGGGAAGCGGATGCAGGAGGATTAGGAGTTCAAGGACATCCTCCCTACATAGTGAGTCCCAGGCCAGTCTGGGCTACATGAGACCCTGCCACAAGCAACAAAGCAAAACAAACCAAAAAAACCAAACACAGGCACTAGCAAGACACGTTAAGTCACAATGGTTGTCACTTACGCCATTTTGGGCTTGTTATATCAGTTTCATTAATTTTACATAAATAAAAGCATGACAAGAAAAGCAATATTCATCTCCTACTTTTTCTAATTTTCATCAATCTGTTAAAAATGTAAAGATGGTTTTAGAAGGAGCTAAACCTTCAATTTACTGCTTAGCATGATTCAACTCTCTCATTGAATGTGGTGGTGTCTTGACCTTAGAAGTTAAAATCTTAGCAAAAACCAAATGACATCCAACACAGAGAAGCCTCTNGAATTTCTTAACTGCATTTCAGTTTCGTAAAAACTGCCAAAAACTTTCCTTTCCAAGTGCACTTCCCTTTCAAAGGTCACCAACATATGGTCTTTTGAATCATGGGGTAGACCCACGAGGTAAATTTATTACGGCAGTGAGCCTCTTACCCCGGGTGTTTTTGCAATTTGGCGCAGATTTTCAGCTTGCCACTTCTTGCTNATTCANTCCAGCCACAGAATTCACTTTCCCCCTCCAATATTAGCGCTATCAATCAGCAAAGTGAATTCTTCTTTGTCAATCTTTTCATTAGCGACCAAAAGATGAGCAGCGCACACCACCTTCCCCACGCTGATTGTTCCCAGGCTGCTAGCACAGTTTCTCAACCACTCCTCGGAAAGCTTCAACTGCATTTCTGCCCGGCCCCAGAGCCATCATTTCACTCTGCCATTCATCTGAGTTTCTTCTCAATTGAAATAGTGGCATGTGCTCGTGTTTCTAATAACATCTGGAGCTCATACTTCCTGCACACAAAACAGTTACAGTTTTGTCAAGAATATGGGGGAGATGTTAATAAGTCAAATAGTCTACATGNCTATTAGGAATTAAGTCTTTCCAGTTTTATGTTCCCTACATTTGTTAACACACTTAAAATATTTACCTCCAATTCTTTATGAGTTTTGACCTCTTACTTTTTATCCATTATTGTATTATCTATTGTATTGTTCTCTATGATAGCTTTTATACCATTTCAATCATAGGCATAAACTAATCCCCAAACACCTGAGTTCTAAATTCCATTATGTCATTAATCAGTTTTGATAGAGTTTATCTCATACAAGAATATTTACAGCTCATCCATGCAATATATCATACTTTTACTTTCCCAATCACTGTTTTTCTTCACTAAGATTAACTGTATTGTTGAAATATTTGCATTGTTTGTAATTCAAACTCAAGTACTAGCCAAGTTGATGGGTTTCCTCTCAATATCTTTATGCATTTGGCGAACTATTAAGGTTAATTCTTTGTGAATTTCTCCAGAGAGTTAATCATTCTCCCAGCTTGAATGATTGTTTGGAATGTAGCTTTTGCCTTGGAACTTCCCTCNNGCATCAGTGTGACATTCCCTGGGCTTCTCCTTTACAATTTGCTTTTTTTTCTGTCATGTGCCTAACTCAGTATGCATGTAAAGGTATGAAGACAATTTGGGTGATTGATTCACTCTCCCCATTCCACCATTTTACTAAGTAATCAATATACGTGCAATTGGGAGTCTCAGAATGAAGCTGTGGGAGCTTCTCAAATTGCTTACTTCAAAATCTCTTCCTGTCCCTCCCCAGGTCTGTTCCTCTTCGATTCATATTATTCAAATATTAGGTGTCACATCCCAACTCTTTAACTTACTTTTTAGTTGCTGTCTTAGTTACGGTTACTATTGCTGTGATAAAATGCNAAGACCAAAGGAATTTGAGGAGGAAAGGGTATTTNGCTTATACCCACACATCACTCTTCATCTTTGGAGGAAGGCAGAAACTCAAGCACAGGAGGATCCTGAAGGCCAGAGCTAATGCAAAGGTCATGGAGGAATGTTGCTTACTGACTTGGCCCTCATTGGTTGTTCAGCCTGATTGCTTTCTGCACCCAGGACCAACATCCCAAGGATGGCCCCACCTACAATGGGATGAGCCTTCCCCATTGATCACCAATTT
>LZPO01108456.1:0-17233 GCA_001675575.1 Neotoma lepida | reverse complement strand
TCTTAACCCTTAGTATTTGAATACAACATTATTTAGAAATAGAATTGGTACAATGTTGAATCAAGTTAAGCTGTATACAATGAACTTCTATCCAATATGAGTGCTGAGGAAAAGAAGGAAATATGGACGCAGACACAGAAACCAAGAAAGAATACCACNTTCTAATGGAAACAGGGATCAGAGTGATGTGTCCACAAACTGAACTGTGTCCAGGATTGGTGGCCTTCGCCACAGGTTGAGACACAGGAAACATATCTTCCACTGAGCCTGCTGCTGACCCATCCCCGCTGACACTGTGACTGAAATTTCTTTTTGTTGTCATTTAATTTGCATTACATTTTATTTAGTCTGTGGGGGGGGACACATATGCCATGAGACACATATGTAGGTCAGATGATAATTTGTAGGAGTCTAGACTCTTCCTCTACCATGGAGTTCTTAGGGATCAAATTCAGGTCATCAGATTCAATGCCACAAGCACTTTACTCACTAAGCCATTTTGCTATTTGGGGATTTTGGATTTCTAACCACCACACCTATGAGAGTATTTCTTTATTATCATTATAGCCTAGGAAACTAAAATAAAACTATCATTCTAGCACAAGAAAACTGAGATGGGGTGNTTAAGTTTCCATATTTAAGAAGTTCATGTGAAACATGTCTGAATCTTCTTTATATAAAGTATTTCCAAAATAAAACAATAAATATGGTCTAGAAAGGAATTATAATAAAGTTACATTTAAGTTCTTTTCTTAAAAATCTGGTGCTGTGGGATAATCCTCTTATACACTGAAAAGATTTGTCACTCAAATTGGTTTAATAAAATGTTGATTGGCCAGTAGCCAGGCAGGAAGTATAGGNGGGGTGACCAAACTAAGAATGCTGAGCAGAAGAAGGTCAGAGTCAGGAGTCACTAGCCAGATGCAAAGGAAAAAAGATGAGAATAATGTAGTCAGAAAAGGTATCAAGCCACATGGCTAAACATAGATAAGAATTATGGGTTAATTTAAGTATAAGAGGTAATTAGTAATAAGCCTGAGCTACCAGCCGAGCACTTATAATTAATATAAGCCTCTGGGTGATTATTTGGAGTGGCTGCAGGAAAGGGTGGGACAGAGAGACTTGATTTATAATCTGGCCATACAACTCCCTTATGAAAGAAAGAAAAGATGAAGAGAGGTAAAGAGGAAGGGGGAGAAGAAAAGTAGGAGGACAGGAGAGAAGAGGAGGAGAAGAAGGAAAGGTGGAAGAGGTGATCTTCATCTCAGTATGGAGAATCCATTTTATATAGAATGAATTTCTCCACTGACATTGTTTTTATGAGATGTACTGTTAAAAGATGTTGAATAAGAGAGGTTTGATGGCAATACAGAAATCTCAACATTAGGAGGACTGAGCAAGAAGGATCATCTTGGGTTTGAGACCAGCCTGAACTATCTAATGTCTTCCAAAAGAGTAGGGATCTAGATCAATGATAGAGCCCTTGCCTAGCTCTGAAATAACAATAATAATTATTATAATGTGTTTCAGGATAGTTTGTGCTACAGTGAGTCCCTATCTCAAAAATAACTGTGTGTGATAATTAGGAATATGAATTTTCTCTCTTTTCCATATTCTTTTCCTGATTNTGTAAGAAGGGGACTTCACTCATGCCAGCTGAATTTGTAACTACATGTTTAAACAGGCAACCTGGTCACCTGCTTTTTTCACTCATGCTGGACAGTCATGTTGAAAACCTGTTCCTCTATCCTTCCCACTCATCTCTGTGTATTTAAATCCTAGTAGATATTAAGACTCTTTCTGAAACCCACTTTCTATANNAACACTGCTCCAATTATCACAAGTCAGGTTGAGTTATTGTCCTGCCCTGGAGCTCTCTGTGGTTCTCAGATGGGTTCCCTTGCTTCTTTGCTTTGCCACAGAGTGATATGAACATTGATCTTATCTCTTATTACTGCATCAGAAGTCTCTTGGAGCAAGTAGTATTCCTATGCATCCTCCATGCTTTCCTGCCGCTTCCACCTAGTCTAAAGCCTTCCATACAGTTGGTTTTCGATAAATATTTGCTGAATTGATTTTGAGCTTGAATTAAATGGCCCAGGATCTCCTACACTGAAACAAATCACCTTGCAGATGGCACATGTGTGTGGTTCAGCATTGCTGCACCAATGGGGCAAGGCGTCCACTGCAAATTCTTCATCTAAATANTAGATGCTGGAAAAGACTTTCACAAAAGATTATCCACTGGCAAAAGCTACAGAAAAACAGGCCTATGCTATCCATATTTCTCATGTTATTCTACCTATTCAGTGGCAGTTCATTTGTTTGGTTAGTATATGTGGTAGAGTCCAGTGTGAGATTCAGAATAAAGCTAATTTGCATTGGCATACTGAGTTAACTCACTAGTGCATTATTACTGTGTAAGCAGGTGTACGTGCGACTACAAATAAATGCTTGCTGATGGAATCCCAGCAGGGCTTCTGATGAGTTTTCATTTTGTTGAACCTTACCCAGGAAATTACTGTGTAAAAGGCTTTGCTATTAGTTCTTTTCCTGAAATATCGCTTAGCTACACCTGGCCAAATTCATGGTGATTATACTAACCATACTGACAGGTTACTAGAGAAATCTCCACAGCCCTTTTTACTCAATTTCTCAAACTGATTGCTGANAACAGAGATATGCAAACACCTTACCAATANACAAATCTTAAAGGATCCAATAAGAGAGTTAGTATCAAAAAATTTAATAAAACNAAGAATAAAAGAAGTAAATCCTTGCTAAAAGTAGAATTTGTACTAGATAGTATCAATTCAAATATTTTGGATACTGTGGAGTAATAACTATATATATATATATATATATGTTCATGACATATATAATAAACCTTACATATACCCAGGATAGACCTAAACATACTTACTAGAATTACATAAACTTCTTCAATTTGTTAGATGTTGTGTTAAACAGTGACAGTGAAAATAAGGACTCCCATTGTTACAACAACTGACATCTTTCGGTTTTTATCATAACAGTCATGTGGCATGGTCATAGTCACTCAAAGCTGTATAATAATGTGCTTTGATAGACTTATTAAGATACACAGCTAATTTTGGATTTAAGATGATAAGAAAACAAGAACATATTGAAGATTTTCCCTTTAGGATATTCTCTAAGATTTCAGTACCAACAAACGTAAGATGGTTTTGATTTCAATTTTTTTCTATTTGAAATGAAGAAAAAGAACATTTTTACATGAAAGAAACATAATCATATTATGAGAATTGTCTCATATGCCAAAAAGTTAATAATAATGATGATATTGTCATTTACTCTCAATGCTGCTAATCCTCAGTGGTATAGTAAAATTGCCAGGCTAGAAGAGTTCAGAGAAACATCATAGGCAAGGTGCCAATATCACCCTGATTTTAATGGAAGAATTGCCACGTATTCCTCTATAAATGGTGTACTAAGTGATTAGATCCACTTTCACTCCCAAAGATCTTCTCATCCAAGNGATAAGTGCGTGCTTATTCTACCACTAAGCAAATGGGAATGTTGAACTTGAAGGAAGAATAGAANTCANATAGCTGGAGTGTGTATTTCTGAAAATCTAACACCAGTAATAGGTATGTGCAAAATAGAAGAGAAAGGGACAGCATGGAAATCTGTTGGCTGGATGGAAGCAGTCTTGACCTTTTGAGCTGCCAAGCTTGGATTGAATTTGGCTCTCTATCCTTTTTCCTANGAAAACAATAGAACTTTCTCTGTTCGTTTGTTTTTAATTTATGTGGATGGGTGTTTTGCCTGCACGTATGCTTGAGCACCATGTGTGTGCCTGATGCCCTCAGAGGCCAGAAACTCCTTGGGATTAGAGTTCTAGATGGTTATGAACTGTCCTGTGGGTGCTTAGAATTTCTTGTTCACTTTTACTTAGTGTTATTAANGTGCCATTGAGTAACTTTATTCTGCAATTAGGAATTCTATAAATCATTTAGGTTCTGAAATGGCATCAGTTTTCAGTTTTCTAACACACAGACATAATTTTTGACAAGTACNGTAGGTGATAAACTCTCTCATCTCAATGTTATATAGTTGATGGACATAGTGTGCTATAACAAGGAACAGACTTTTAAGCCTTGAAAATAACTATTCTCAACAAGTAAAATAAAGGGCTTTTATTTTCTATGAATAATATTTTCAAAAATTATAATGCTGCACTACAAAGAGTTTCTTTTGGTATTTACAGATATCTATAAACATTTTTTAATGTTGAAGTTAATAGAATTATTTGATTTCCAGAAATTACTTTTTAAAATCCTATTTAATCTTNTTTTCAAAGTTTTAAAACCTCTGATGTAACATCAGACACCCTCTGTCCCCCTAGTTTGCCAAAACTTCACATAAAACTTTCTTGACTTTCTTCTCTCTCTTTAGCTGTCAATGGGGGCAGGGAGGAGTTAGGTTTGTTGTTTTTTTTTTAAACTCACTTATTTGAAATGTTTTTTTTTATTTTTCCCATTTCATTTGTGACCATAATCAACACTNTCCCACAAATAAAAGGAGGAAAAACACCTTTNAAAGAGTCTCCTGGCTCTTTACTCTGAATGGCTAAGCCTCATAGGTTATATAGGTAGTATCAAAACCAATAAATCATTCTACTCATCAGGCTATGTATAGACATAAGGCAATTCAAGGTAATAGCCTGCATGCTTTAAGACAAACACTAAAATGATGCTTTAGTCACATAATTGTAACAATATTTAACCCAATTATGTGCATACAGTAACAGGAAAATAAAACTATCCCACATTCACTATGGAATAAAAATAAAGAAAATTATAATTAGATAATTTTATCATAGTGAAATCTGATGATGACCTAGAAGTACTATAAAAATTAAAGACATTCTTTGAGATATTTCTGGATTGCTTTAAAGGATAGATCAAATAGAGTAAAGAAAATATAAAGAATAAATAAAGTAAGAAAGATAAACAGACAGACAGAGGGAGGGAGATAGATAGAGATAGATAGATAGATAGATAGAGATAGATAGATAGATAGATAGATAGATAGATGTGTGTACTTATATCTGTTTACTGAGCTATTTTTATTACAATTTCTAACTTAGTAATTTGCAAAGTAAAACAGCATTGCACATCATAGAAAATGAGTCAATAAACAGTGTGTTTATATGCTGGCATACATTTCTCCCTGTTACAGTGAATTATGTGGGACCATAATTCTAAAGGTCCACATGAAGCAGATCGTGAAGATATTCACTAGAATGGAAAGAACATGGCCCCCATCCCATCAGTTTCTCCTTATACCAATGNCACTGGCTTCCTTTCTGCGTATGTAATAGTTACATAGTTTCAAGTTGTATATTTAAATTCTTTTAAAAGTTTAATGGCTTATAATTTTATTGCAATTCGCCTCTAGATTATGGATATTTTGTCAAAACCTATTAAAACTGTGACCATATAATGAACATCATTGCTGAACCATTTTATGTATATGACTGTGTTACTTTTCTATTGTTGTGACAAAGCATCATGACCATGGCCACTTACAGAAGGAAGAGTTTATTTGGGGCCTACAATTTCCAAGAGATAGAGTCCATGACCATCATGGCTGGGAGCATGGCAACAAGCAGGCAGGCATGGCTGAAGCAATAGCTGATGCCTTACATCTTGATCCACAAGCTGGAGGGAAAACACTAACTGGGAAGGACACAGGCTTTCCGAAACCGCAAAGCCCAACCCCCAGTGATAAGCCTTCTCCACCAAGGCCACACCTCCTAATCCTTCCCACATAGTTCCACCAACTGAAAACCAAGTATTCAAATATATGAGATGATGAGGGCCATTTTCACTGAAATCATCACAATGAGTAATTGTTAAAGAGAGTTGGGGGGGGGGGGACTATCCGAAGCTTGTTGGTGCTGCACGGAAAAAATCTGAGAAATACACATGTCCAGAACATTTGTTAATACACATTTTTTTACACATTTCTATGCTGAATGTGATGAGAAAATGTCAATCTTTATGGACTTAAACTCTGTGCTTTTATCTTGAAGCAAACTATGAGTATCAATAGTTAAAAAACTATGTGTATCAATAGTAAAGAATGATTGAAAACAAAACTATCTGTAATCCCAGCATGTGGGAAGCAGCTATATCTAGATAGCCACAAGTTCAAGGTCAGCATGATATTCATAGTGATTTCCAGACCAGCCAGACCTAGATAATAAAACCCTGTCTCTAAATAAATAAATAAATAACAATAACAATGATGGTGGTGGTAGCCATATATTCAGGATCCCCTCCAGAATAAATTGACTCTTGGAATTGGTCTAGTAGGTTTTTCAACAGTAATCATATAAATTCAAAAATATATATTACAAAATTACAGAATTTTAAATAAAGCCCAACAGACTGCTGTGTATATAAAACAGCCAGCATAAAGATGGTAAATTCTTGTCTTCACAGAGATTAGTGTCATGGCTTGGTATTTTCTTGATGGAATGGATGGTAGCTCTGGATTATATATGTTGTTCAATAGCAATAGCTACTTTTTTTAAGTTAGGTATTTTTTGTGTGAATAAATTAGATATATATTGTAATTCTTAATACATTATGAGGAAAGTGAAAATGAGAAAGCATAAAAGGGAGCATCCAGCTGCATCTGAGGAACTATTTCTTAATCTTTTCATGTTTGGGAGTTCAGTAATTCAAATTTTTCATTCATTCAAAATAATTCAGGTCATAGGTATGCAAATTAAGCAGCCAGCTACTCCATAAACATCCAATGTGTTCCCTATGGAGATAGATATTTCATGCAGTATGTGTGTCCTTACATTTTAATACAATAATTCATTTTAATATCAGAAAATATTTTGGTCCACAGGCAGCTGTATAAAACCAATGCATGTGAAGAGACTGATATTGCTGTGCACTGTGGAACTAGGGAGTGCTCTAAATGTCATTCTTTTGTAGTGTGAGTGTTGCACTTGAACTGACTGTGATTTTTGTGTTTTTTTTTCCCTAAAGACACACTAGAAATACATTCCTTGAGAGAGGATGAGAACAGAAACTATTAGCCTAAGGAATATTGGAGAAGACTGAAAGCTTGGATAGATGCGGAATGTTTTCACGGGGGAAGAGTGTAGACACCGTCTGGCAGAGAGAAGAATCTGAATCCGCTACTACTATAATAAATTATGCGACTCCAAGGCTAGAGAGGACAGCCAGGATTATTCTCCTCACTCTCTCTTCTGAAAGGTGGGAAGTGAGATCAAGATGAATTAGGCAATATATTCAAAGTCTATCAGTAACCCTGATAGCATCGGGACCATATCTCTTATTAAGTAGCCTCGAAGGTTTTGTTTGAAGTACAGGAAGGAGGCCTTAATACATATACAAGGGCTGAAAAGTACCTTGTACATAATAGACATGTATGCACATTAAATGTATACATAGGATAATTAATTCCAGGGAACTGCTCTAAATTAGTAATGGGAGGGGCAAGTGTCATTGTTTATTGAAAATGGTAGATTTTAGACAGTGTCAGACTGGTACACCTCGGATGAAATTGTCTACTTTCAATCCCACCCCTCCTCATTATTCACAGCTATAACTTCATCTTTCGTTTAAAGTGAATTACCTGCTTTTTATTCTGCACCCCCACACACACACTCAATTAGAAAAACAAGAGGTAATTCAGATTCTTAAGGTGAACATTGTTTCATTTTCCTTTGTTCAAAACCACTTATACTGACACCTTTCAGAGTCTGCTCCTCTTATTTAAGACTCCCCTGCGTTCTGTCTTTGTCTTTTACGAGTGAATTTCCTGAGATTTACTCTGTGCAGAGGAACAAAGACTAAGCAGCTGGGTCTGCATCCCTGCACAGCAAACAGCTGAGGCTCTTCCCCTTCCCCACGCGGGCACTTGCTAGTTTGTTTGTTTGCTTGTGCTTGAATGGCCGGAAGGGACTTGACAGGATCCTACCTGNAATGCCTGGGCCCTGGACTCCATCCCCAGTGTAAAAAACTGAGCGCTACAGCAATCTCTGAGCAGTCCACACCNCTTCCTGCACCACTGCTTTGGACCATTGTAAATAGCCCCGTCTGGGTGAATTTTACACAACACTACCACAATACACGGAATACATCCGGGCATCTCTGAGGTGAAGCAAATTCAGGAGATGCTGAGGGATTAGAAGCAGGCCCACTACCTAGCTGGAAGAACTACCCTTAGAGGATAAGAAATCCACCAAAACGCGTACTAACAACAACAAAAGCTGGATTAATAACTCAGCCAGTCAGTCTTTCATGTGTATCTTTCTAAAGAAATGAGGCTATTTTGTCAAAATAATAAGCATGTTTTCTGATGGCTGTCCTGCTAAAAATATAGCTTCTCCACAGAAGCAGCGACACGGTTTTGAAAGAGCTCCATTTGGCTTGCATCACTGCGCGTCCTTATCTTAACTGGATGCGAACTGTCTAATGTCCTTCTAAATGAAAGTAATTTTTGGACTCAGTGAAGTTGTGCATCTGACAATCCCATCTAGATGCGATTATGTTGAAATATTTCATATAGCTACAAAATGGGCAAAGGGCGGGGGAGGATTTGGAGATGTTCTATATACAATCACTTTTGGGGGCCTTTTTTGGATTGCAGAGGAAGGTGGTCTGTAAGACAGCTGGATGAGTCACATGCTTCACAGANAAAGAAAGCCTTCTCCTGGGCTGTGAATAGCAGCTAGCTTTGCTTTGCCCTTTCAGTCTAACTGATAGCCTGTAAGGAAAACCATTTTATAAACGCAGCCTGCCTTTGTTCACAGCCACAGCAGATGTTGTTAAAGCCGTATGTCCTGGCTCTGACAATGTTCCAGAAACCTGACCTGCCACAATAGAAATTGCTGAACAGAACAGTAACTGTGCCAGATTGTAAGGTTCCACTGTGATCCTTCTGAGGCAGAGACAATAGGACTCTGTGACTTTATTTTACATTGCTNATCAGAACAGATGTATGGATGTGTTCAGATACGTGTGTGTGTATTTGTGTGTCCGTGCATACATATATAATCTGCATAATAATGACAAACNCTTCATTTCACATTGTTGAAGCTCTTTAGTTGGTGACTGGGGACTNTAGCAAATTTTGATGAGAATGTTATGAGTCAGGGCCAGAAAGATGGCTCAGTGGTTAACAGCATTTGCAGATCATGCAAAGACCCTGAGTTTGGTTCCCAGCACCCTGTTGGGTTGTTCACAAACACAACTTCAGCTCCAGGGGATTTGTCACCCTGTTCTGGCCTCCTCTAGCATCTGCACTAATGTGTACATACTTACGGACAGACAGACACACANACATATAATTGAAGTAAAAACTAAATCTAAAACATAGTCTTCTAAATCAGCTGATATATATCCAACTTACTCCAAAAGCCTAAAACAACTGATATTAATCATTGTCAATTCTCAGAGCTACTCTTTGCGTAACTGGCTATCAAAAGACTCCCAAAGCATACAGCCTATTGCTATTGCCCCTGGTTACCCCTGAGAAGTGGAAGGTAAGTCCTTATTCCTAAAAGCATCATGTACTTCAGAAAAAGGGCCCCAAAGCCCCTGAACTAGTAACATGCAAACTTCCAAAGGAGGGAGGCAACCAACAGTCCCTCCCAGTTATGTCACCTGTGAACCAAATCAATGACCAGCATGGCACTGTAGCCTTACAGGTGCAGTAAGTAGCACACCTTGGTAGTAACCAGTGGCTATAATTGGACTTAAAACCCATTTTTCCAGAGGGATACCATGCCGGGTACTAGAAACCTAGCTAACTAATAAGTGCTAGTTNAAGCATGGTTATTGGAGGAGAAACTACAACCATTACTTTACTAAACCAACAATCCCTAACAACAATCTATAAACATTTGTGCTTATACACAGATATAAGTATAGATTTCATCCCTCATTAAGGAAACTTCCCTTTGCAACAGACAGAGATCACTACAGAAAATCACAACCAATCAATATGCAGAGTTGTTGAGCCCAGTCTCAGGAGATACACTTATAAACACTCCCACACCTAAGACTCGGGGAACCTTGCAAAGAGGGGCCAAACAGTTTCAAAGAGCCAGAGAATCAGAGAATTTGATGTGAGATTGTGTCACCTGGTAACATCAGAAGCTACACCCATAAACTCTCACCAATATGACCACCCAAGCATACCCTGAACAAAGATGATGCCAACAAATATGCCAAACTGCATGAGGAAAAGCCCACAAGGTATCATCCTTACACAAAGGACTACAGGCAACTGAATAAAGCTAGGATCAAGGGAGGTGTCCCTCTCTAGGGAAGATTGCACCAATTTATTGTCTAGTGCTGAATGGCCATCCCTAAACATATACATATAAGTAACATTATATGTATTTAGTAGGTTATGTTTGAAAATATAGATGTNTACATATAAATACATATATGCATACAATAGCAATTAATGAAAAGAGATGATAAATTTGGAGGAGATCACAGAGGGATATATTGGAGAGAGGAAAGGGAAGGCATAAATGTTGTGATTAAAATACAATCTGAAAAGTAAACATGAACAAAAAGAAGCAAGTGCACTGCTAAAGGGGAAAAACAAATGTGGGAGGAGGAGATGGTAGCTGTGCTTCTTTTCTTCTTACTTTTTCTTAATGTGCCACATAGAAAATTTTCACTTGTTCCTATAGCCCATTAGCCTTGTTTTGTAAGTACACTTAAACATAAGAGTTGATGAAAATTACTACCACTTCCTAGCNACCAGTCAAAGCTGAGTAAGTCAAATTTCTAAAATAAAAAGAGAGGGGAATGTTGGCACATAACTGTAAATTTATGTCAGAAGATCCACCCATAGCCAACTGCTGAAAACCAACTGGAATAGAAGAATAATCATTTACTTAATTCTAGATTCTCTAGATTGGCACTTCAAGCTAGACTCTGTTAGAAGGTTTTAGCTTGACTTGCTGGGACTTATTAATAGGTCAAAGAACAAGTGCCTTGTTCTACAGGGGAGAGTCGGCTGTCAACTCTCTTCTTTCCTTCTACCATGCTTCATACGTTACGTCCTTTTGTTTTCCCACATCTGTGAGACTAGACTCTAACTGAGCAATGCCACTGCTTCTGCTAAATACTACTGAGCAAAGCAAGTCACAGCGTTGACTTTTAGAAAGTAGGAAAATACGGTTTGCCTCTTGGTAAGAGTATCTTAACATCACATTGGCCAAGATTCCAGAGAGGAGAAAATTTTGTCATTTTTTAAAAATCTACCACAGAAGATAATTAAGTTGTGCTTATTCCTAAATCTATTGTCAGCATATGAGAGAGCATTACTGCTATGGAGTACTTGGCAGNATCCAGATATATGAAGTTATTGAGAAGAAGGGGGCTGCAGTTATGGAAGTGGGAACACCCAAGCCTGATAGATAACTTGACTTTTATCTTCTACACTTGTACACCTAAGCTGTATGAAGAGGAAACTCTTCTCTGTTTTGGTGGCAGTGGAATCTTGGTGAATTTCTGGGGGCTGGGGCAGCAGAAGGGAAGATCATACTGGCTACTGACCATAAAATTCAAGTGGACATGGCAAAATTGTGGCAAGAGAAATCACCTGGGTATCAGAAGAGAGGAGCTCTAGGAACAGCTGAACCTCACAATTTTTATGACTTCCATAACACTGCTTATTAGCTTATCTTTCTTTGCATGATTTGTAAGTTATTACTATATTAACTCTTAAATGTCCTTCTGTTTAGATGGATAATAATGGGTCACTCAGACTACCTAAAAGAGGCTTCACCATCCAGGCGACTACAAGGCTAAAAATGTGTATGTGAAGGGAAAATATCTGGATCCCTAATGTCAGATACAGAACTATGGGAATCATGGCTGCCTGTTGGACTTCTATAGGAAGCAAAGTCTTGAAATACACAAATTTGCAAGCCAGATGTGAAGTTATTTTTTTCCTCAAATGAGACCGATATTACTATTGAAAATAATAAATTGATTGCATATGATAAGTAATCTTGTAATAATTATAACTAAAATCCAAGTATATTTCTACAGAACATGATATACAGTCTTCCTGAGTGAATTTATTTTTATAATGAACATCATAATCACTGATTTCGAAATAGCATCTTCAGGTGTATTGGTGGGGTTGGGAGTGTGTATGTGCATGTCATACCTGTGCTGTAAGTTTTGTGTGCACACACAGATTTGTGTGCACGCTAGAGGTCAACATTGAGTCTCTTCAAATGATCTCAAACTTAGTTTTTTGTACATAGTTCCTCATTCAACATGAGCTCACAGATTCAACCAAGTTGGCTGGCCAGTGAGCTCCAAGGAGATTTGTCTCTGTCTCCCTGGTGCTAGGATTACAGTTGAATACTGCCACACCCAGTTTTTCATGTGCTTGCTGGGTATCCAAACTCAAATTCTTATGCTTACCAACTAAAACATCTCCCCAGGTCCCTTGCTCCATTTTTATTCTTCCAAATACATAAACATTTCACATAGGGCTAGAAACCAAATACAAGTCATGCTGCTTCTTCTAAACAAGGACTAGAATAAAAAGCAATTCTTCATTCAACAAGTATTACAACATACAGATGGATGAGGGCATTCATGCAGCTTCTTGAAACAGTTTTGTGTATTACCATTGGGATAGTATCTCAAAATTTTAAAAAATAAAAATAAAATAAAACTTCTCTAAACTGACCAACTGGTGGTTATCAAAATATTGATCACAGGACCAGGTGCACAGCATCATATAAAAATTTTTGTATAAACTAAGATGTGCTTATCTAAGCACATCTCAGACACATTAGATTAATGCCTTTTTAATTTAAAAAACAGTATTTTTTCAAGTGTTAGAGGTGACAGTGACTCATGTTTAACTTCGAAAGTATAAGATTGGCCCATATTGCTTAGAAAATCTCTTAAGTGATGAATTTGGGGAGACTTTGGCAAACTGAGTCTACTGCTGCCTGCCTATCACTGTCTTCTACTTGAACAACCAAAAAAAAAAAAACCCTACCTCCAAGTCTGTGCACTTTATGGCTTTCTGGAAAAACTCATGTGACTTTCATTAACTAGGAAGAATGTGGCTCATGTGCATAGTGTATTAAAGGAACTCCATAATTCTGAGTTCATGCATGATTTTCTCATAAAAGACACAAAGGGACTTTTTGGGAAAATGCTATAGAAGAAAATAACTTAAATATTCCAATAACAAAATGGACAGTGTGGTTTATTTTCAGATGAGGGGAAAACACATGGTCTATCAACTTCTTTTTATGTTTATTGTGTGTGTGTATGTGTGTGTGTGCATGATGTGCATATATGCACACCACAGTAGTGTGTGGCATAGAGGTCAGAGGACAACTTCTGGGAGTTGGTTCTCTCCTTCCACCAGGTGGGTTATGAGAGAAGAATTCAGGTCATCAAGTTTGGCAGCAAGTGCCTTTGTCCACTGAGCCATCTCACCAGCCTATAATCTGTTTTCAAAATAATAATAAAAACGTTATAGTTCATAAGATGCAAGTGATTTTTCCAAGGTCATACTGGAAAAAGTTAAGGTGAGAATTAAGTTTTCTTGTGNATAGTCTAGTATTTTCTTCTTTAAAAATCTATGTTCCCCGATGAATTGAAAATCTAGCAGAGGATTTCATTGTTTAAAACAATAAGGCTAGAAATCAGGTCTAAAAACAAACCTTTATGTGCACAGAACAATATTCAAGCATGCAATTAGTGCATACAATATGGAAGAAATAAAAATTTAGATTCCCTAAAGACCTTCATTCTTCTTCTTCTTTGTTTTTAAGAAGAGATATAGCTTTTTTTTTTTTTTTTTAAATCTTAAACTAGACATGACATGATGGAATGCAGAGGTTTTCACTAAAAGCTTTTTTATTATTATTTCTTTAAAATCCTTTAAGCATAAAGAAATCAAACCCCTTTCCTAGGAAAACTCTTTTTATAACATCAAAAAGAGATAAATCTACAAAAGAGAGAAAAAAAAACTGTCAAAGGAGATTGTCATAGCAACCAGATAAGAACAAACTTCACACAGAAAGCAACCTGATTATTTCTTCTTTCTAATCAAAATTACATATCATTAAGTTCCGAAGCAAAACAATTGAAAAAAACAGAAAAAGAATTTCAAAGTATACCATATGCACATAAATGTTTATTAACTCACTCTGCACCTGAAGGGCATGTTAAGACTGTCATAGAAACCATGTTTTTTTGGACTTTTTAACATTATTTCTTCACTTCATTTGATACACTTAAAACCACTGAAAACTGATGATAATTTTTAGAAAATATTTTTAGAATGAATTTATTTTTTAAATTNCATTGAAAAACAGTTCATATTGTCTCTAGGAAGTTTTAACTCAAGTATCTGCAATCAATGTCTTACGGACAATTTATACTCAGCTTTCAAAGCTGTCCTGTTGACTTGTTTCTGGAAAACAGTATGTTGTTTATAGGTCTAGTTTTAACCTCCTACTCCTGGTGAACTCATTTTAACAAAACATAGGACAGAAATCTGTCTGATCCAGACCCAGGTCAAGGCAACCTCCCTGCCTCCTTCGATCAGTTTCACCTCTAGAGAAGTGAAAAGGCATGTAAGTGCAGAGTAGAGTGACCTCCGCAACACAGACTGTAACTTGCCACAAGGCCCAGATGTAGCAGCCATATTTCTTGCATTGAAAGATCATTGCTGCCCTCTTCAACTCTGGTAAATTAAGAAGGATGTTAGGTTATCCTAATGGCCCCTGGGCACAAGCTTACAAATACTCTGAAACAAAATGCTACTGCTGAAAAAAAAAAATACCGTTTCTTCTAAGGCCCAGAAAAAAGTTAGCTAGAACTCCTATGCACAGAAATACTTGTGACCATACAAAATAAACTGTCATGAAGACATACCTTTGCCCTCTTTCTTCCCAAATCTAAAACCAGTTGTTGAAGCAAAATGAAATAGAAGTTCATCCTAATATCCAATTGAAAGCTGCTGCCAATGAGATATGACTTGCTCAAGGTATGAACAAGAAGGTACAGAGTCAAAACGAGATAATTTTCACTCTCCAGTTTCTTAGGACACATTCCTAGGTGCCTCTGAATAGCAATGCAAAGTTTATCCTTGACATAGTGAAGTAGCTTCTCCACAGTGCTAACCAATGGGTGTCTTTATTAATGAGTCTTCCCATTGTAAGTAAGCCTAAATGAATATGGACTATACAGAAAGAAGAAAATCATTCAGATACACTAATCAAAGGTGCTTTACATTAGACTTCAGAGAAGCAGAAGTGAGATTTTTTTTTCTTTTTTTTTAATTTCGAGACAGGGTTTCTCTGTGTAGCTTTGTGCCTTTCCTGGAACTCACTTGGTAGCCCAGCCCAGACTGGCCTTGAACTCACAGAGATCCGCCTGCCTCTGCCTCCCGAGTGCTGGGATTAAAGGCATGCACCACCACCGCCCGGCCCAGAAGTGAGATTTAACAAAAGAAACTTATATAAGATGTCATCATGCTTCTTTCAATGACTAACAAAACAAAAAACGGGATATCAAAGCTAATACGCAGAAAAAAATAGAATAGCATAGGTAAAGGGGCTTGAAGTCTTCTGAGCTTTACATATTACTTAATGCTGTATAAAGCAATCGATGTGTTACTTAAAATTAATTTGAAATTATATAAAAATATCTGTGACTGCTAATTCATTTTAAAATTTTTACATTTATTATAGTCATATTACTGTTTTACTACATGCATGTATGTACACAACTATGTGCCTGGTGCCTAAGGAGGTCACATTTCACTGGATTCTCTGGAACTGTAGCTATGGATGTTTGTAAATCCTTGTATATGCTGGAACCAAACCTTGGAATTCTTTAAGAGCAACAAGTACTGTTAGTCACTGAGCCGTCTCTCCAGCCCATCTCTCCAGCTAAGTTATCCTAAAAGTTAAGGATGAAAATTACCATTGCTAAGATAACCACGGAAATAGCAGTGATATATTCCATGTACCCATAACACTTGTTTTAGGATAGAGACCATAAGGTAGAGACAGAGATGGAAATTCTACTGAAGTCATTATTAAGGAATTAATTGCAAGTGAACCTGCTATAACAAAGAGGTACAGTAGGAGAACAACAAAGGGCTATTTTAAGGCATGTCCTAGAGTTGGCTGGGGTGGTCTAAAGACCCCCTATGCGATACATGCTACTGATGGCCCATGAGAAATCACATACTAAATAAGAAACATCATTACAGCAAGCGTGAAGCATAAATCTAATTAATCTTATCAATAAAAACCAGCAGTCAGATATCAGGGTAATAACCTGAAAGATCAGAGAAACAGAGGAGCAGCCACCAATGACTTCTTACCTCTCCAGATCCTCTAAATGAAAGGGACTGAGATCCTGTCTTTACCCCACCTTATCACTTCCTCTCTCTACCTCCTGAGTGCTGAAATTAAAGACATGAGTCTCCCAAGTGCTGGGATTAAAGGCGTGAGGCACCACTGTGTGGCCTCTATGGTTAACTAGTGGCTAGCTCTGCCCTATGATCTCCAGGCAAGCTTTATTTGTCAGAACACAAAATATCACACAAGTGTTTCGCTAAATGAATTAAAATTACAATTTTCTTTTTAAAAAATGAGCTTGGGTAGATGTGCAATGGGTAATGTGACNGCTGATGGTAAGTCCCCATTGCTTAAGACAGTACATACTTTAGTCATAGAACATGGAGAACTCAAGTTGGTACTGATCAGGAAGCTTCTTTCCTGCTGCATAGCTTTCATAGTACAAGGAGATGCTATATAAGCAGCTAGGGAAAAAAGTCATCAATAGTGAATTACTACAATGACAAAAATGACAAGATATGACCATGTATGCAATAGTGGTGCAAAGGTTATAGGAGTAAGTAACCTCTTAATATTTATTACTTCAAAACAATTCTAATTTTAAAAAGTTCTACAAACACATTCCTAGAACTGGGCAGATTTACCAGTAATTCTACTAAATATTTAAAAAAAATGGTAATGCAAATCTTATTTATTTTATTTTATATTTGTTTTCTTCCTATGGTGCCAGCACACCTCAAATCCTGAAGACAACAGTGCAAAAAGAAAAGCTGCATAACTATATGTATCACAAACATAAATATGAAGCCGTAGGCAAAA